>JAJEJO010000661.1:72332-102880 GCA_020662805.1 Glaucomys volans
CCTTCAATAGATGAATGGATAAAGAAACTGTGGTATATATACACAATGGAATATTACTCAGCCATAAAGAAGAATAAAATTATGGCATTTGTAGGTAAATGGATGATGTTGGAGACTATTATGCTGAGATTAGCCAATCCCAAAAATCCAAAGGCCAAATGGTCTCTCTGATAAGTGAATATGATGCATAATGTGGGGTGGAATGATGGCAAGAATGGAGAAAGGATAGAGAGCATAGAGGGAAGGGAGGGGTGGGGTTGAGTTTGGTGGGTAAGAATAATAACCGTATGTGTGACAGACATCATTGCCCTGTGTACATGTATGAATGCACAGATGGGGTGACTCTACTTTGTGCACAACCAGAAAAACAATTGATGTACTCCATATGTGTTTACTGAATCAAAAAGTTAAATTAAAAAAAAATGGATATAACAATAAAAAAAAAAATATGCCAGCGGGCCCAAAGAATGCCCACAGCCTGCAAACACACCTGGAATGATTCTGTATGATGTTCCCTGTGGTCAAGGGCACTCCAACCTCAATCTGGGCACAAGTAATCCTTTCTGCCTAGGGACCGTCATGTATGTATGTATTTGAAAAACACTAGAATGGACCGAGAGTGATTTTTGCCCCTCTGCATATAGATGTTGTCTCCATGTGGTGTTGTCCCCATGTGACAGGAAGAATGTGGCTCTCTCTCTCCATGGTCCAACTTTCCCATGGACGATGTGTGGGTTTTTGACAAGATCATCTCTGATCCTCAAATTATGATCTAGGCTGTGCAGTTATGACCTTGATGGTTGTGTCACATGACCAGGATGGGAAACCTCTAGAGAGACCCAGTATTCCAACCCTGGAGAAGAGTCTTCCACAGTAAGACCTGGTTTGGGTGGTTTTCAGGGTCTCAGCTGCCATTGTGGATTGGTACATGCCAGGTCAGCTGAAAAGCCACCACACAGGTGAGGAGAGTGCCTGAGGCAGGGCAGGATTGCACTTCCCTTTGCACCCCAACTGACACAGACACGCTCAGACCATGCCTGGCTCTTATATTTTCCCACCATGTTATGCACAATGCCTTCCCAGGATGGGTAGCTTAGAAATCTCTCCTGCAGTGTGACTTCTTTCAGAGATCTATTATTTTTTTTTCTATCTTGTTGAAGGGATTGTAAGGTTTCACGGTTGTAACCATTCGTGAAAATGGTGACTGACGACGGAAGAGGTCAACTTTCATTTCTTTCCGTAAGACTCTAGGACAGAATAAAGGAAGAAAAAGAAAAAAATTGACATGTAAGGTCAACATGGAAACATATAACCTCATATCTTTCCCAACTAATGGTACTCATAAATGGGGTGGAGGTGCAGGGGGGATTGCAGAAAGGCAGACTGTATGATTAATCCTTTCTGCATTCAGTTTCATTTAATGAATATCTCTGTGCCAAGAATTACTCTAGGTGCTTCCAAAGGGGCTAAATCTACCAAGAAGCAGCCAAATGACACAACAGCTACTGCAGAAAACCTCTATGGAGTGAGTCAGGGCACTGAGGGGACAAAGGAAATACATCCACCTCTGTGAAAGGGCATCCTTATGGAGTCCACATCAAGAAGCAGAAGGCAACCCATGGGGATGGCAAAGTGAGGGGTGGGAGAGGGATGGAGCTGGTGGGTGACAGTGAGAGGCTGAGGTGGGACACCTAGTAGCCACCAAGTTGAGGAGCAAGGTTAGAAATTTGCATTTTCCTCCTTGTGCTGGTGTGTTGAGGTTGTCAGCTCACAAAACCATCTCCTCACTTTTCTTTGTCTTAGTTTGCTGGTCTACACAGTAGGAATAAATTTGCCCTACCAAGTTTGTTGTGAGAATGAAAACAAAGCAAATAACTGTGAAGGTGTTGAATACCATCACATGATGCTTTATCCTTGGGTCACAGCATTCCTGAACTCCCTATTGTACCAGAGGTGGCAGTCCCAGCACTAACATGCATCCTGCCAAATATTCTGAACAAGCCCATAAGCCCAGGGCCTGTAGTGATTCCTCTGCAAATGCGTTGTTCTTTCAATCACATGTGCACAGTGTGACACTCATGTGCAGCAGTAAGTTACAGAGTTAGTGTGGGAAAATGACTCCCCCCATGTGCCACTCACTGGATCCAAAATGGCGATGTTTTTATGCTGTGATTACCATAAAGTTTGTGTGTGTACATGTATATATACACACACACACACACACATATATATATATATGAAGTTGTGTATATATACAAATATGTATATATGTATGTGTATATGCACATATATACATATATATGCATACATTCACATATGTTGCTTTTTTATTATCATTATGGCTGCTGAAGTGAGAACTCCAGCAGCTGTGCAAGGTCCATTTTGGTATGAGGGAACACATAAAAACTATGACTGTGATGGAAACAAGAGTTGGGAGAAGTACTTGGGCCCCTATCCCCTTACTCATCGATATGGAGATCCACAACATGCCTTCTCACCCACCTCTAGTACATCCTTATCTCCTCACTTCAAATCTCTTTTGGGCATCTCTTTTGTGTCTATTCTGTGTCTTGTCCCAGTATAAATCCTAAGGCACTTGAGTTTGGAATGGAGACATCAAAGTCCAAGTAATTTCAAAACTCCAAGCCACCACTGTAGTCTTATCAACCACAGAGATCCATGACAAATGCACTGTCCACATCCTCTGCATGAAGAGGTGTCAACAGTCCCTCTCCTGTCCCCTATCATTCCATGATGTGGCAGGCAGGGCATTTGGCCTCACTGGTGGTTTTAGCATCCAGATGATTAGAGGTGAAGGAGAGGAGATGGGGAGGAAGTAGAAACAGGAAGCAGGGGAGTGACTGCTTCTTAAAGAAGTTTAGAAGTGAAAGGAAGGAGAGAAGCTCAGAGGGGTACAGTAGGAAGATTCTACTGGGTATTTTTATAAGCAACTGTCTAGTGGGGAGAAGTCAGTTATCAAGAGGCAAGCAGGGAGGAGGCAGGGATGAATAGTATCAAAAGTTCAGACGGAAGGTTGAGCTTTTAGAAAAGTCAGAACCTGTCTTCCTGGGAGGGAAGGAAAAAAGTAGTGATGAAATAGAGATTCAGATGAGTGGCAGGGGAAATGAGGGGTCACCTTGGACAGCCCAGTCTCTTGACAGGGGTCTGGGGAAGGGACTAGAAACTTATGAAGACTGAAAAGTTTGAAGATAGTATCACAGGGATTAGTGTAGTTTTTGAAGAGAAGACCAGATTACAGAGGAATGGTAAGGGTTCAGTAGAAGCTAAGATTCAGGAATTCCCAGGGGATGCCCATGTGCAGAAATAACAGGAAAAAATGCATTAGCTCAAGTAGACATAACAAGAGGAAGTTACCTCACTATGTTCCCATGATACTCTGCAGAGAGACACCTGGGCTCACACTTTCTCTGGAAATTTTTTTTAAATTAAATATAGTGTTACAAAAATTCAGAGGTGACCTTTTTTGGTGGATAGTCTCAAGGAACCAATTTCCTAATCACAAGAGCAAACCTACATGCAGATGGCAGGTCCATATATTTTTAATTTAAATTCTCCTTTCTCCTCCCTACTGTATTTCCTCATACCCAAAAGGAATTATTGTGAAGGGTGAATGTGGAGGTTGTAGGCTGGGGCAGTGTGGACCCAACAAAAGCCATCACTTAGTCAGGGGTGACACTGGCTGATGTCATTTTTCTCCAGAATCTTATCTGCCCTCTCAGAATGAGAACCCCGGAGAAGCCACTTCAGAGGGTTCTGGGTCCCTACTCCAGGGTAATAGATGACAGCCATGTGTGTAGTATGTGTGGACTGGGGAAAGTTATGGGAAGCCCCACCAGAGAGCATTCATGAACCTGAATCTAGACATGAGCATCCCCATGAAAGACTTAAATTCTTCAAATTATAAAGTAGGGAATCATTATCCACTTAAAAGTACATACTTATCTTAAAGAAAAAAGACATTTATTAAAAATTTGCAAACTGTATTTCTAATAAGGAGTTCATATCCAAAATTTTGAAAGAACTAAAAAATCAATAGCATCAAACAAACAAACAAATAAAAACGAAAAACCACATGGTCCAGTTAAAATATGGGCAAAGGACCAGAATAGACATTTTGTCAAAGAATATATAACAACGGCCAATAGGTACATGAAAAAAATGCTCAATATTACTAATCATCACAGAAATGCAAATCAAAACCACATGAGATATCACCTCACAATCACTAGGAAAGCTATTTCAAAAAGACAAAAGATAAGTTGGTGAGTTGGTGAGTAAAAGGAGAGAGGGAAGCCTTGCATGTTGTTGGTGAGAGTATACATTGGTGAAACCATGATGGAAAATAATATGGAAGTTCCTCAAAAAATTATAAATAGAACTACCATATGATCCAGAAATTCCTTTTTCTGGTACAATATGTATCCATAAGATATAAAATCACAATATCCTAAAGAGAGCTCCATCCCCAAGTTCATGGCAGCATTATTCATATTAGCCAACATATGGAATATATTTAGGTATCCATGGATGAATAAAGAAAATGTAAGATAGCTGGGCATGGTAGCACATTCCTTTAATTCCCAGCAGTTGAGGCAGCTGAGGCAGGAGGATTGCAAGTTCAAAGCCAGCCTCAACAACTTCATGAAGTCCTAAGCAACTTAGCAAGACACTGTCTCAAAATATAATATATATGTACTATATATATAATATTATATATTATTATATTATATTATACTATATGTTATATAGTATATAATATTATATTAATATTATAATATTATAATAATATATACTATATATAAAATATTATATATTAATATTATACCTTATAATATTATATATATAGGGCTGGGGATGTGGCTCAGTAGTGAAGGGCCCCTGAGTTCAATTTCTGGTACCAAAAAAATGTAAGATAGAGAGACATAGATATGGCTAATAGAATATTACTGAGTCTTAAAAAAGTAGGAGATCCTGACATTTGCTACAACATGGATGAACCTGTAGGACATTATGCTAAGTGAAATAAGTTGGACATGAAAATATTGCCTCACTTATATATCAAATCTTTTTTAAAAAGTCAAAGTCAAATACAGAAAGAGAACAGAGTAGTGGTTATAAAGGGTGGCCTAAGGGAGAGGAAATGGAGAGTCATAGGTCAAAGGATAAAAAGTAACAGACATGTAGGATGAATGAGTCTAGAGATATAAGGTACAATATGAAGACAGTAGTAGTAAAAATAGCGTTCTGTATTCAGAATTCTTTTGCATAATTATTTTTAATGTTTTGTTAGTGCATCATAGTTATACATAGTATTAGGGTTCATTTTGACATAATCATACATGCATGGAATATAATTTGCTCTACTTCAGTCCCCAGTACTTCCTCTTTCCTTCCCCACCTCCCTCCACCTGGTCTCCTTCTTCTATTGGTCTTCCTTCTATTTATGTATAAATTTTTAAATTAGTGTTTTAGAGATACACATAAAGGGAAAATTCACTATGGTATATACATATTTGTATAAAGCAAAATTTGGTCAATTTCATTCCATCACTTTTTCCTTTTCCTGTCCCTACTTCCTTCCCCTCAGTCCCCTCCCTCTGCTCTTCCTCTACTCCACTGATCTCCCTTTTATTTTCATGGAATCCTTCCCAACACACTCACGCGCACACACACACACACACACAGTGTTCCCCTTATATTGATCTAGTTTCCAAATGCAAGAGAAAACATTTGACTCTTGACATTCTGAGTCTGGCTTATTTCACTTAGCATGATGCTCTTAAGTTCCATCCATTTATAAGAAAATGGTATATTTTCATTATTCTTCATGGCTCAGTAAAATTCCACTGTGTATTTATATCACCTTTCCTTTATCCATTCATCTGTTGACAGGCACCTGGGATGGTTCCATAACTTGGCTATTGTTATTTGCACTGCTCTAAACATTGATGTGCTTATATCACTATGGTATGTGATTTTAATTTTTTACAATAAATACCAAGGAATGGCATAGCTGGGTCATAGGTAGTTCCATTCCTAGTTTTTTGGTGGAGTCTTCATACTGCTTTCCAAAATGATTGTACTAATTTGTAGTTTAACCAACAATGTAGGAGTGTATCTTTCCCCCCATATCCTCATCAGTGTTATTTTTTTGTATTCTTGATGATTGCCATTCTAACTGAAGTGAGATGAAATCTCAATGTAGCTTTGATTTGCATATCCCTGTTGCTAGGGATGTTGAACATTTGCTACATGAGTAGATTTTAGCACCCCTTCCATGGGGGAAGAAAGGATTGGGTAAGTTTGTGAGATAATGGATATATTAATTTGTTTCACTATGTAACCATTTTATTATATGTATCCTAAAATTGTACTGCCTTAGATACACACAATCAAATTTATTTTTAAAAATTATACATGTAGTTATGGAGAATGGAAAATACATTGAAATTAAGTTGAATGCATAATATTTGCCTAGAAAGTCAATGACCTCCTTTTTTTTAATGTTGTGCATCAGATGGCTAGAAATTCTACATAATTGTCCATCAATGCTTCAGATGTGTTGAGGAAGCCCTCTCCAATAGGTGCCTTTTCTTTCCTTTAATCCTTGTCCTTAATATGGTCCATATGCATAAGTTTCCATGACATATTCAGGACAGTCCATATACAGTGGCATACAGAGGAGGCAACCCTCATCTGATTCCTTTCCTAAACCCTGTAGGACTGCTTGCTGTGGGTTCCCTGGAACATTCCATGCTCTGCCCACTTGCAGTCCCTGTCCTAAATATCTGTAAGACCAAGTCATAGTCCTCCATCAGTCAGCCATGAGCCACCTCCTCTGTGGGGTCTTTTTTAGTGCCCCCAATCTCCCTTGTGGCTTGTGTGTGCCCCAGTTTCCTTATCTATAAAATGAGAATAGCAATAGCCTCTTCCTCATAGAATACCTATGAGTGAAATGAGTTAGTGCCCACCACACCCAGAAGGCAGTTCCTGATATCTAGGAAGCACTCAATCAGCGAGTGATTATAGTATTTGATGCTGATCATCATTCTCTCCTGTAGTCATTTGTTTTGTGTACATCAGGAAATCCTGAGCTACTTGCAAACAGATTAGTTCTTACAATTTACTGGAACACAATTAACATTTGTTAACTTAAACAACTATGAATTAACCAAACAATGGATGAATGAATAAGAATGAACAGCTAAATGAACTGGGAATCATGGTCCGAGAAGCTGTTCATGATAGCTGCTTCCAATCCAGATGCTGCTTTTGGGAAAGTCCAAGTTCTTTGAGGCAGGAGCTCCTCCTGGAGCTCACCTCTTCAGAAAATGCTCCCCAGATGCCAAACTCAGCAAGCCCTTCCCAGGCACTTGATGACTTCAGCCTTTCTTCTTTACAACACATGTTGTTATCCAAAATAATTTTCTTTGTTTACTTGTGTGTTTTTTTTTTACTTTCTTTCACCCACAAACATAAGCTCCTGAGAAATAGGATCTTTTCTGTTTAACCTGTGCTTTCAGTGCCATGAACAGTGCCTGACCCAGAGTGGGTGCTCAATCAATGTGTGATAAATGAATGATCTAAGAGAAATATTACCTGTTTAGGGGAGAACATTCCTACCCTCTTCCCATTCTCCTCCACTGTCCTACCTCTAGAGCTTATTCATTTGCACTGGGCCAGCCTCTGGGTTCAGAGTATTTGCATTTTCAAAACTATGTCATCTTTTTTCCAAGGCCAGGACTTCCATCAAATGCTTTCAAATTTGAGTTATAATGAGAAATAATGTGCTGCTTCTCACCAGCGGCTTCCAACAAAATAATCAGCCATTATGTTCTGTCAATTGTCTTGTTTTCAATTTGCAAAAATGAGGTTTGAAAATATATGTGATTTTCAAAAGAATTTTGTCTTTTTTTTTTTTTTTTAAAGATGATCATTCACAAGAAGTAAGTATGTGTCTCATGTATGTTCCCTGCATCCAGGTAGCATGTATCTTATGATAATTGGAGAAGAATGATGTGTGTGAAAGTGTGAATCCAAGAGGAAAAGGCACTGTCCTCCATTCCCTGGATGTGCCTTAAGTGCCTTAAGATGTTCGTTTTAGCAACACAATATGAACATTAATCTGCAGTTGCTTTTTAATGTAATTTTGGGTAACATTCAAAAAGAAAACATGCAGAAGGCCTGATAAACTTCCCCTTTGTAAGAAAATTAACTCCTCTCTTTCTTGAACTTGATGGTCCATTTGTAAATTTACTCTTAGTATTTAATTGTTCTTTAATGGAATAACCATAATTAGGATTTCTCCTTCTAATGTATCTGGGCAAAATGAGTAATAGGATTCACACTTACCGGTGCAGTTCTGAATCTGGTGATGGAGTTGTTGATGGAATATTAGAATTTGCTGGGTGGGTGGCTGTGAAATGAACATTGCCAGTATATCCTGGAATATTTGCAGCACTAAAGTGAAGAGTTAAAAGAGGAGGACGAGAGGAAATTAAAAGAATGATTTGTGAAATAGTCATGGTAACTAGAACCCAAATATGAAAAATGAAAAGAAGAAGAATACAGTCTTTTTTTTTTTTCCTTTCCTTTATATGGTCTGGAAATCTGAGTCTTACCCAGAGAAGACCGAAGACTCAGGCATGGGACATGCTGACACATAGATATTTAGATAACAGCTCTGCTCTGGGTTTGAAACAAACTTATTTCAAGTGCATGTTTTGCTATTATTTTAAATTTGCATATATTTTACATACATGACTCACTGCTGAGCTCAATTTCATAAGGAAGGAAGTCAATGTTCTTGACAAAACTGCAGACTTGTATTCTACACATCACTCTGTAATGCAACTCTGATATTAATAAACACACACATTTACAGCTATGTTATTTTTTTTAACAAATGTCTCTCTTATCAGCATGAATGCCATATGTCACTGATTTCAGATGATTTCCTAAAATTGCACATTAAAAAGAAATGTAAACCAGCACATTAGTTCCACATTGGCTTGTTTATTTCAATCTCACCTACTGTAAAGGGAGAAAAAAAGAGAGAAGGAAGAAAAAGGAAAGCACATGAATACAGAGAAAGGTTCTGAAATATGTATATAAATAAAACCTAGAAAAGGCAAACAAGCTTCCAAAAGAACAATTTAAATCACTAGCTCAGAGCAATATGAAAAATAACTAATATGCTTGCCATGATAACATTCAAAATGGTTTATTTTGCATAGATTTTTTTTTCCTAGGAGATGAGAAAAGCAGAATTACTAGACAAGGCCTTGAGTAAGGCTAGGCCCAACTGCTGCATATGATGTTACCTTAGTGAAAAGAGCAACAGAGGACTGGGGTTGTGGCTTAGTGGTAGAGTGCTTGCCCAGCATAGGTGAGGCACTGGCTTCAACCCTCAGCACCATAAATAAATAAATAAATAAATAAATAAATAAACAAACAAACAAACAAATAAATTAAATAAAGGTATTGTGTCCACCTATATCTAAAGAAAAAAGAGCAACAGCAAATAATATTTACACTGTATATCTAGGAGCATAGGCACACTATTTGCAGATCAAGAGTTCCATGTTGATGGAACTCCATCAGTGCTAAGGCCTCTGTTAGCTGTGCTGGCTTCACAGGGAGAAACAGAAAGGCCACCATCAAGAATGTGCCTCGAGTTTGCAGCTTCTGCTCAACTCAGTGGTTTGTATTTCCTTTCCCTGAGTCTTTGAGAACATGACTTCCCTAAGGTGGGTTCCTTATTCAAAACTGACACCCAGACAAAAATTAAATGCAGTAGCAACAACCAAACTTCTGAAAGTGGAGGAATGGTTCCTTTGTGGATGTCTCAGTTATATTGATGTCCTTCCACACATCCAATAAGCCAAATAAAACTTTCTCCAGGAACCACTTATCTTTGGAGTAATTTTCAAAACTAGAATTTAAGGAAGGTTACTCCTTGTGTGATTCAGATCTCAAATGTCCTCTATCTGCTAAAAAGCTTGGTTACCAACCTGAGGCACTGAATGGGGAGGTAGTGGAAACTTTAGGAGGTAGGGCCTTCAAGGGAGAAAGTTAGGTCATTGGGGCCATGCCCTCAAAGGGGATATTAGGATACTGATCTCTTCTCTTTTTGTTTTCTGCCATCATGATGTGTATAGATGCCCTCTGTCATGTGATCCTCACTATAATGTACCATACCATTATAGGCCCAGATTAACTAAGGACTGAAACCTCAAAAATTGTGAACCAAACTTTTCCTCCTTATTAAGTTGATTATTACAAGTATTTTTTCACAGTGATGAAGAGCTAACTAACACACATCTTCTGGTGATGAGGTAAACAAAAGAGTTAAGTTAGTGAAATGTGTGCACTCAAGGGTTAGAAAGGAATTTTAAGAGACAGGACTCCCCTTATCACACTTGGATCCTCCCTTTGGGTGAAATCCCTTGGAGGCTTATTGCCTCAGCCATGACATGGGGTTATAATACCAAACGAAAGGACCTGGGTGAGAATACAGCGGAAAAAAGGTTGTGATTCACATTACAGTTTCTCGGTGTTCTTCTCACATTTGTTATGTCCTAGCATCAGAATGTTAGGTAAAAAGAATTTATCATTCATCAGGCTGGGAACTACATTAATAAACTTCATACTTCTTTTCCAGGTGTGTAATTCTATGAGCCTGATGGTGATGGCTTATTGCCTTGCAGCCAATTAAATTAGGGACACCTTGATACTAATGAACTGAAGGGAAATTCCATCAAGGGTGAAACCAGGATAAATGGTACAAACTAATAGATTTTGTGAGGCTTAGAAAATGAGGTAGCTAAAGAGTAGGGGAGGTCCCATATTAAGAGGCAGGCTTCCCATCCAAACCTAATGTTACTGCAGTAAAGAAAGCTGTCTGGGCCTCAGCTCAGTCAAATACAGCACAGAGACATCAACACTACCCTACCCTCATAGGGGCCCTATGGGCACTAAGGAATTAAAAGAACATGAAAGTAGTTAGCACATCATAAGTGCTTAGTATGTGCTCTGCTAATTGTGGTTGAAATAAAAGAAACTTATTTAAAGAAATTTATTTATTTCTTTATTTAAAGAAACAAAGCATTCAAAAAATAGGTGCCTAGTATGTAGAAAATGCAAAGTTTATCCAGTATACTCAACCATAAAGATGCGAAGATAGAGTTTTCAAAATTACGCAGATCACTGTATTCTCATGGGCACCTTTAAAGATAGCAGTGACTGGCTCTCAGCTGGGACATTCTGAATAAATAAGTAAGGGAATGGCCTGGGCATTGGGATTTTTAATAACTCCCCAATGATTTCAGAGTGGGGAGTTCAGGAGCCTGTTTTAGAGCAGAGGTGTAAGATTTGTTGGGGGATCTGGATGAGTGAATGAAAGTTGCCAAATTCTAGGAAATACCCTTTAGGATTTCTTGGAATTTTCTTAAAGAAATGTAGCTGTAAGTTAGAGAGGTAGCCAAAATGAGGCAAAATTACTCATGTGTGTGTGCCTCTTCCCCCAAACATTTATTAAAGCTTCCATGCATGTTAAAAGGAAATCCCCTCCATCTGTGTGACAGGTTTTTTCCACTCTCTCTAAAACACCTGCAATATTAAAATGCCTCTAACATCAGAGTCTTCCAGCAGAGCAGACAAGAAGTCAGAGAGATGGACACAATTTGTCAGTAGTGCAAAGGGCTTGACATAAAACATAGAGTTGCAGATGCCTGAGTGGCATGCAAGTTATTGATGCTAAATGGTAACAAACATTCATTTATATAAATGCTATCATATGATATGACATCATATCTAACAAAAACATGCCAGGAAAAGTAGACTGATTAGCTGCTCACACTGGAGAATGAATGCAGTTGCATAATAAACTGCCAAATATTTGAAAACGAAAGTTCTCACCCACACTGCTACTAAATTTATTCCACTTAACCCTTGCATGCAGGGACATCACAGGGGGAATTTTTGTCATCAATTTTTTTTTTCGGCAACATGGTGACCCAATATCAAGAAAACTATATTCTTTGGGGATACCACTGCCAGGCTATATTTTATAGTGGGAACAAAGTTATGAAAGATACTGAAATGTACAGGCAGTGAAATAAATTCCAAATTTATTATGTTGAATGAACCCCATCTCTCCATTGAGGACAGCAGAGAGTAGAAGTAACCCATTAAAAAAATGTGAAGTCTTCTTTTTGTCTTTGCTCCATAGCTTCTTGTCCTTGGCACTCCTTTGTTTGTACCCTCATTCCCTCATAAACTGGATTTTGTTCATTAATGGATAAATATGAATATTTTGTTTCTTAAGCTTACAGATAATTGGTTTCTCTTGATAAAACACAATAAAAGAGAAATAAAATAATGTCAGAAAATAAGGAAGTTTAGTAAATTAGAAGAAAAGGGAGCACAGATGCTTTAAAATTAAAAGCTATATAGAAAATAAGGAAAACATGGGATAAATCATATTATATATAGAAAATAAGTACTGCATAAGTGGATAAAAATTTAGGCATGCATATAACTTCTATGTACTATCTATATAACTAATAATCACTGAATATATATTAAATTCCCTTTAAAAATATTTTGTGTAAATTATATAAATTCTCACAATAAGTCTGTATCATAGATCTTATTATTAGCCCATTTTTTTTTTACATGAAAGTCTGAGACAAACAAAGTCTAAGTAACATGCTCAGAGACAACCAAATTGTCAAGTGGCAGAAATGGACCCCAACCCAAAATGCCTGGGCTTTAGAAATGATGCAATCAGACAACATGGGAAAGACTTTTGGCATTCTCCCAGTCTAGCCAAGGAAAGCTTTGTTAGGTCAAAATAGACTGCATTATTCAGCCCCTGGGTGTAAATGCAAGCTCAAGAACATATTCTCTTATTTGACCATCTCTTATTTGAAAGTATTCTCTGTCAGGCACCGTTCCAGGTAGAAATCAAGTAGACATGGCTCTTGATAGCCTTCATGATCATGAGTACATTTTATAACTTCTTTTCCTTACAGTACTGGAGATTGAACCCAAGACCTTGTGCATATTAGCCAAGTACTCTATTGCTGGACTACACTCCCAATCCCCATAAGTACATTTTAAAAATCACATTTAGAGGCTTAAAGAACCCAAGGAGGCCATGGATGTATGCGGGAGATACATGAGACAGACCCATTTAACTTCAAGCTGGTCTTGACTAGCTGACTGAAACTTTCCAAAGCTTTCTGAGTCATCTTCATCCATAACCCACCAATAGTTATGGTTAACTGCACCTCCTGTGAAGGTGTTCTGGAGTCATTGTGATGCAGGTAAGGCTTGGGCATAGTGTCCAGTCCATGGAGGGGCAGAATCAATGCAAAAGGAGCTGCTGACGTGAAGGGAAGGAAGCAGAGTCACAAAGATGGGAGGTTGGAAGGAGAAAGAGAAAGGGTCCAATGGGTCCAGAGGACACAGTGAGTTATACAGCTGGAGAAGAAAAGGCAGGAGGTCTATTGTGAGTTTTTATTTTTCTGATGTTATTGATCAATGAGAAATGTAAATACAACTAGAATCACTTTATGATGACTTTGGCTCATGAGACTGTGTTTCTCTGAATGTCCTGAGACATTGTGGCCCCAAGTTATAGCTCAGAAGATACAATTTAATTGTTATTGTTATCATCTAGTGGATATATTTTTCCCCTGTGGTGTTAGACTCTTCACATCTTCCATTTAGAAAAGGATGTAGAAATAATATAGCACAAAGCTTTTATGTTCTAGTTAAGAAGTTAATTTCTTGCCAAAGGCAAAAGGCTTGCTTGACGCAAGTTAAGGGCAAGTGTTTGCCCTGGGGATTTGAAGGCCTATTTTCTGGACTTCTCCTTACTGCTTATGAAATGAGTGACTTGGAGCTCTTTATATCATTCACTCTGGTCTCAGCCTCCTCATCGGCAAAATGGGAATAGAACTGGTTCCTGAAACTCTGGTCTCATCATACTATTTTGAAAAACAAATGAGAGTAGATGTGAAAGTACTCTGAAAAGGCAGAAGTGTCAGGCTAAGGCA
Source organism: Glaucomys volans (assembly GCA_020662805.1). NCBI lineage: Eukaryota > Metazoa > Chordata > Mammalia > Rodentia > Sciuridae > Glaucomys > Glaucomys volans. The sequence continues at coordinate 86,420 of JAJEJO010000661.1, forward strand.
AGGAACTATTCATAGTTATTCTTTAATCTGGGTTGTGGTGTGTTTCTTTTTTTAACCCTGCAATACAGCCCAGGGACTAACAGGGAAACCTCTCATTTTGCATCTTAGACCTTTGCCAAGGACTTGCTGGGAATCCATTTTGGTCAATTCCTCTCTTTTCAAATGATTCCTTACAGAAATCATTAGGGTGAAAAAGCACTGGGAATAGGAAATGGAGTGACATTCTGAGATAAAAGATGACAACTTAGTGGAGGAAGATAAAATGGAGGCAGCAGCCTAGTTTGGAAAAATGAGCAACAGGTGACTGCAAGCACTGATTTGGGATTAGAAGACCAGTGCCTTTGCTGCCTCACCCCTGGCCCTCTTCAGTTGTCTCTGTTACCTGGGCCTGAGCTTCACCTATGCTAAACCTCTCTTCATTGGAAAAACAAGGTGAGATGTATCTATGTAAGATCGGATGTGGCTCCAGCATTTAGAGTCCATTACAAAAGTAAAAGCACTGTCAGCAGATCTTTCCATTTTCTAAGGAAAAGGCAAGAACAAAATGCTCTGGATCCTGATTGCACAGACCTGCACCACATCATTTAGGTATTATGTGCCTTGTACTGGGGAATGCTGATTGCAAAGCTCAGAAACTACAGGACACTGAAATAATCGCTAAAAGGCACTGAGCTTCTCTTAAACATGATTCATTGAGTTCTTGCTGGCTATGGCTCTTACATTAAAGAGACAGAGAAAAATAGCCAGATTTAAAAATCAAGACAATTCTTACTTTAACTTTTCTGCTTAACATATAGATGAAAAATGGGGGTGAATTTACATCATTTAAAAACTTCCTGAACATTATTGAAATCCTATAAACAGTACCTATTGCTTGAAGAAATGAAAAAGCTGTTTAGGTTATCCTGAGTTCTAATAATTTAATGGATATTTTGGATTATCTTCATTCCTACACTAGACTCAAATTATAAGAGGAATTGCAGAGTTAGGGTTGTAACTCGGCAGTAGTACACTGGCCTAGTATGCACCAAACCCTGGGTTCAATCCCAGTAATGAAAAGAAAGAAAGGAAAAGGGGAAAAAAAGCAAGAGGAACCGCACTGGAAACTGTATTAATATTTTGAGTTTTCTAATTCTAAATGATTTTTAGTAATAAACATGTCTACCAAATTAGAAAATTTTTGAATTTTGATGAGAAAACTCATGCAATAATTCCATTTTTAGGGACATGATCTATAGGAATGTATGAATTTTTTTGTGAAAAGACATATGAAGAGGTTATTTTGCTGTACTGAATTGTTTATAACAAGAAAAATACTGTAGTCAGAATTTGGTCTATATGAATTGATACAGACTTGTAGTGGAATACCATGCAGCCATAAAGATGATTTTAATATGTGAAGTGTCCAGTGCATATTTCAATCTCACACACACATGTGCTACCTAAAATGAATACACACATAATGCACATATAAATATATGTTGCACACATTTGTAAGTACATAGAGGAGGGAATGTAAAAAATTAAACATTTAACATTCATATTATAAGTAGAAGAGGTATTCTACTTTTTACACTTCAAAAATATTTGAATTATTTTTATCATGAACACATTGGGAAGATAAAAGGATGTTTGATGAGTTTCCATGCTAACATTAAAAATGAGAGTGAATATTGAGTATTAAATGTGATTCCACTGTAAATGTATATGGTACTTCCAAAAAATAATTTAGCAATAAGTTTAAGAATGTTTGTACATTTTGATCCCAGAATCTACTTCAAGAGTTTCCCTAAGTTATTTATTTCAAAGCACAAAAGATTTATGTAAGAAGTGTCTGAGAGAAAGATTTATCATGGCTGAAAATGGAAACAATTTACAAATGTAACCTAAATGAACTAGTTGATTAAAGTAAATTTGCACAAATAGAAATTATGGTGAGTTCATGCAAGGGTGAGTCTATGATCATGTGCAATGTTAAGGTGGCAAAAATGTTACAATCATAGCAATATAAATATGCAAAAGCAAGACAAAAAATGCATGTGACAGATGGAAATATGTCATAATGTTAACAATTGTTATGTTTTTGTTTAAGTTTGCTATATTTTAATTGTCAGTTTTAAAGTTTTTAATTTGTTTTAATTAGTTATACATGACAGTAGAATGCCCTTTGATATATCATAAATAATGGAAAATAATTTCTCATTTTTCTGGCTATACATGATGTAGAATCCCACTGGTTATATAGTTATATATGTACATAGGGTAATAGTGTCTGATGCATTCTACTATCCAGTCATTTATTTTTATGTACCTTTATTCTGTAATGATCAGATTCAATTCTACAATAAAAATAACAAACTATCTTTAAACTGTTAGTATAATCCCTACCCACACAATAAAACACAGGACATGTCAGATGATTCAATGACCAAAATAGAAAATCAACTAATGAGGGAAATTTGAAAAACTTTCTTCCTGGAGGGAAATCTGTAATTCCAAGGATGGAAGCACTCAGTCAAGTCAGGTCGCCTTAATCCTTGCCTGAAATATTGCTTCCTTCTAAGGGATGGGGACATGTATAGCATGGCTCACCAGCCATGATTAAGTATCATCGATCATGCAGAAGACCCTAAAGAATAACACAAAGACATTTCTCTGCAACATAATGTAAGATGAGAAAATTCAGGAAGAGTCATATTTGCATTTGAATAGAATAATTCTTCATTCCCTACTTAGCACAAAGTAACTTTATATACTTCTGGGTTTGGGACTTTATGTAAATCTCATCATATTTCATATGTTCTGCATTTTGCTTTTAGTTCAAGGAGTTATTGTGGGAGTGATATAGTATTTTGCTTGAAGATATATGTACAGGTGATAAAACTATAAATCAAAGAAAGACAAGATTAAGCACAAAGTCTAATAGTGATGACCTCTAGGGTAGGGAAAGGGAAGTGGCATGATGAGAATGGGAGGGGGACATGGTAGTTTAAAAGATTTCAATAAAAATCTGTTAAATAACTTAGGGAATACACAGGAGTTTTCTGTGTTATTTTATAAGTTACAAATGCACTATATCCTTTTGTATCTGTAAATATTTTATAATAAAAACAGAAGGCACTTCTTTGTGCCTAAAGGTTAAGATTCTGTTAAAAAATGGAAAACTAATCAAAAGAAGAAACTTTGCAACCTTGGAGGCCCTCTAGTGCCCAAATTTGAGAATTACAGTTAATGTCCAATTTACATGATCTACCTATAATTTCACTTCCTTTATAAAAAAAAGAAATTTACAGTACAATAAAGTAGAAAAGCATATTCCCAAATGTATTTAAATGAAATGATATGTTTTTACATGGAATATTTAAAATTCACCCTCTCTTGGAAGGATTATAGGAAGGATACCCAAAAGAATATGATTTTTTAGCAAGAATATTTCATAAAACATTTCAAAGTTCAAAAAGACATTAACACATTTCAAAAATTAGTTTTTATTCCTGAAGAACATTTTGTTTATTTTATTCTTATATATTTCCTTCAACATTTTTAGAATTCTTATGTTTAATAGGAATAATTTCCTTGCAGAATTCATGGAAGAATTGTATTCAATTGTATTCAGCACAAAATAACAGCTTTCTAGTCCCATGTGTGGAAGTGATTTCTCTCAATATCTGTGCTTCAAAAAATAACGTTTAATTTTTGTGTGATTTATTTCATTCTGCTTTATAATTATTTGTGTATAGCGCTTATCTATCTTCCAAGATGTTCAGTTCCTTGTGGGCAAATCCTTTGCCTTTTTATCTTTACATATCATAGCTCTTGGCACAGTACTTGAAATATTTTAGGAACTCATTTTTCATTATTACTTGTAAATTAGATAGACATTATTATTATTATTATTATTATTATTATTATTATTATATGTGTGGGGGGTTTTGGTTTGTTTTTTCAGAGCTAGGGATGAAACCCAGAGCTTTTCACATGTTAAACAAGTACACTGCCTCTGGGTTATACCGTCAGGTATAGGTAGACATTATTAAATTCTTTGATATTTTACATAACTATATTTTAAGGCCAAAGAGTGTTTTGAGCCATATTTCATAGATTGATGGAGTAGTCAAAGAATTTGATAAAATGGATTACAGAAAAATTCAAAATGAAAATAGATCATATTATATTTAAAAAGCAATAGAATATATCTGAAGGGTAGCTAGTGTGAAATTTAATTAGTTTGTCTTATGGGTACAACTGATGTTTTTAAAGAAACAAACATTTATTAATGCTTAAAATACTAGGACTGGGAATGTAGTTCAATAGTAGAGCACTTGTGTAGCATGTGCAAGGCCCTGGGTTCAATTCTCAGAACTGGGAAAAACCAAAAACAAAACCAAAAAAAAAAAACCTGTTGTAATTCATGCTATGGTCTTGCATGTAATCTTCAACAAGATTTGTCAATCATACAGAAACTGATGGTACAATGTCCCTGATGTTTGGCAACCCTCTAGCATAAAGAAAAGAGAATAGGACTTAGATTTTGAACCTTTATTGTGAATCCTAGAGAAGAACGATACGTCTTCTGTATCCACAGTTCTGTACCTTGAATTCAATCAACCACAAATTAAAAACATTTTAAAGAGTTGTGCCTCTCTGGAATGCTACAAGCTTCTTTTTCTTGTCATTGTTATCAAACAATAAAACGTTACAACTATTTACATACCATGTGCATTGTATTAGATGTTAAAAGTAATCTTGAGGTGATCTAAGTATATGGGAGGATGTGTGCAGGTTCAAATACTACGCCATTTTATATAAAGGAATTGAGCATCCTCAAGTTTGGTATCTTTTAGTGTCATGGAACCAATTCCTCTGCCCCTGTACCTAAGGGTGGCTATAATTTAACCTCTCCGAGCTCCAGTATTCGCATTGGTAAGGCATATGTGGGCATGTGTGTGTATAAATAATAGATATAAACAATAAATATATTTATAAACAATATATGATAGTGTTTATAAATATTTTGTAACAGATAATCCTTAACTTAAAAAAAATCTGATTTTTTAAATTTTATGATATGCAAAAGTGACACATATTTAATAGAAAACATGCTTTGAATACATTTGGAATTTTGCTATTCTACTTTGGATAGCAATTTGGATCCATTCTCTGGCTATTACTATGTGGTTTGGTTCTATTTTTTTAGATGGTGGGGACCAGTGAGCTCCCAATCAGTCCCTTGATCACCAAGGTGAACAATGGTCACTCTACAGTGTGTCATGTTGCAAAGTTAGCATGTTCAATATGTTGGGCACATTCAATGAATTTTTTACTTATTCAAGTAACACCACGTATGATGGGGTTATTTGGATATCAAGGAGTATCCCATTAAATGTTCATCAAAGCTTGGTCTGATGGCATCTGGTCCTTCCTCCAACCTTTTACTGCTGCATGTCACATTTCACAACTGTCTTTCTTCTTGTCTCTGGCAGCAAAGGCACTTTCAGGTTTGCTGGTGTGTTGTTTTTTTAAAAAGAACCCAGTTTATCAACTTTACAGTGGTCCATTATTAATTACCATGTCTCTGGTGCTTTACAAACATTATTGATCCCTCTATAATCAGCTTGCTTGGTGACATTTGGTGTCACAGATGTTAGACAAAGACACTGAGGTTACAAGGATGGCTTGTTCAAAACTCTAATCTCCTTTGTAACAAACTACATTTCTTTCAGGAAGTAGTATCTTTCTTTTTAAGCTACGTGTTATGGTTTGGCTGTTAAATGTCACCTAAAGGCCACGTGTTGAAGGCTTTCTCATCAGTCTGTGATGCCATTGGGAGGTGCTAGAACCTTTAAAAGGTGGGGCCTAGTGGGAGAAAGATTATTTGGGCCCTGCGCTTGAAGGGGATATTAGGACTTTGGCCCCTTTGTCTCTCTCTGTCCTTGTTTCTCAGCCATCATGAGGTGAGCGGCTCTATTCTACCATTTGTTCCCACCATGATGTTCTGCCTCACCATAAGCCCAAAGTAACAGGGCCAAGTGACCATGAATGGAAACCTCTGAATCCATGAACCAAATAAATATATCCTCCTTATAAGTTGATTTTCTCAAGTATTTTGTCACAGTGATGGAAAACTTATTAATGCACTATGTTCATTAACAGGCTAGGCCATTTTTTATTTCTTCATTTGTAAAGCCAATCATTGTTTCATCCTTAATAACCAAACAAGTGAAATAATTCTGAATGGCACTTACTGACTTGTGTTTGTATAAAGGATTCTAGAGCACCGAGGCTTGGCTAAAGATCTCATGTCTCCAAAAGGGTTGTCCACATCATCAGCATTTGTAGTCTGCACATAACCACTGTTAAAGTGAAAAGAGAAGACATAAGTGTCTTCATAAGAAACTTAGAAGGAATAGTTGGATGTGGTTCTAACTTCTAAAGGAAATTTGTTATGCCAAAATCAATCAAAAGCTCAGAATGTAAAAAACAAAGACATGATGATGGAACAATTACCTGAATAAACAAACGAACATATCAAACAATGGTGATTTTTTTTTTTCTTCAGAGGAGAGGTGCCATGCTGTTTGATCTTAAGTTTGAGAGACTGAAAATAACAACAGTTCTATGTTTGTGAATACAGAAGTGGCTGTTTCCTCAGCCCCATGACCATTCCTTCCGTGGACCCTGCGTGGAGACTGGGGCATGGTGGAAGTTGGTATCTGCCATGGATAATAAGGTTTCTGTAGGTTAGGAACGTGGGAGGTGCTTGGAAACTGGGCCAGGGGTGATGAGCCCATGGAGGCTGAGAGAAGTTCAGGAGGTGGGTCATGTCAGTTGGAGAGTATTTCAAGGACATCTGGGGCCACCAATAGAGACAGAGGAGACAGTCATGAGTAGGGAAGGTAAGAACCCTCTTCCATGTTCTTGAATCTACTCAATTCCCAGGTTATTCTTCAAATTAAAAAAATAGAAAGAAAATAAAACCTTCAAATGGCACATAATATACTTCTTTGCCACTCATAGTAAGCCAGATTTAATGCATAAGAATAAGAGGTGGCATTTACTGCACTTTGGTGTTAATGAGCACCTTTCCTTTTCCCAAGAATTATATGACTCTTTCTTTTTCATAACACAAATAGTAGAACACAAGATATTGATTTCATAAAATATTCTATTTGGAAAAATAGAAAAAATATTGCTTTTTTATTTTTTAACTTAATCAAAATATTTAGGAAACTTTTAATGAAACTCCTGACATTGAACAGGCACTATGCCAGGAAAACATTAGTAATCTGTTAGAACACTAGTTGTCCTAAAAAGTGAATTACAAACATAAGTGAGTTAAAAACAACTACAATTTAGACATAAATTCTGTGGTTTTTAAAACATAAAGAAACATTACTTACGTATAGAGAGGAATGTATTTACTTCTAGAACTTGGACTCACACTTAAAAAACAAAATATAAGCAGTTTCATAATTGGCATTGTTAGTGAATATCAAATGATTATAGTATTTCTCTAAGTAAAATTAAAAATTTCAGTTCTCATAGGAATTGACTTCTAAAAATTTATAATCTTAGAAGTAAAAATCTAAAGATGTAGTTTTGCCTTTTCAGGATGTCATACAAATGGAAGGATATGATAAATAACTCTTTGTACGACTGCTTTAATTGACCAACATATATTTAAGATTTGTCCCTACTGTGTGCTATATGCATATTTTTTCATTGTGCATGGAAATATTCTACTGTGTTTAATTATTGCCTGCTTAAGGACATTGTGGTTGTTTCCAGGTTCTGGAGATTATGAATAAACAGTTACATACAGGTTTTTGTGTAGACTTTCAGGAGGAAGTTTTCATAAAGGAAGGCTAGAGGGTACACAATACCCTGAGGAGTTCTGAGATGTGCCATTACTGGCTGAGATGTAGTTTTCATTTGCCAGCTGATACATCACCAAAGTAAAAATGAAAACGCATTACATTCATACAAACTCTAATTGTTTTCCCAATCTGGGTGAGTTATTTGTTATTTGATCATGTGGTATAGAAATAAGAAGATGTGAGTAAAAATGTTTAATTAACATTCACATATTAAGAATTACCATGAAAGATTCATGTCTTTTTTTATAAAAGATATTTGAATGGAATCTTCAACATTTCCACCTTGCTGTATATTATGAGGATATAAAAATTTTGAATGTTTTAATTTTTAGGTTAAGTATAATTATTGTTCAATTTGTATCCTGAAGTCTATACTGGGGTAATTGCTAAGGTTTGTTCTCTGAAAGCTCAGATATGAGAAAATTTAGGAATGTTCTGAGGTGAAATTATTAGATTATGAGAACTGTAACACAGTGAATTAATCCATTTGATGGATTAACAATTTTAAAGGACTACTGTACTGGGTGGTAACTGTAGGCAGGTGGGGTATGACTGGAGGAAGTTGGTTGCTGGGGGCATGCCTTTGGGATTTATATTTTATCCCTGGCACCTTGATATCTCTCTCTCTCTCTCTCTCTCTCTCTCTCTCTCTCTCTCTCTCTCTCTCTCTCTCCTTCCTGGCTGTCATGGTTGAGCAGCTTTTCTCTGCCATGTCCCTCTGCCTTAATGTTTGGCCTCACCTTATACCCAGAGCAATGGGAGATGGTCAACCATGGACTGAACTCTGAAACCATGAGCCCAAAATAAACTTTTCTTCCTCTAAGTTGTTCTGGTCAAGTGTTTTGGCCACAGCAACTCAAAGCTGACTACCACAGTGATTTACATACTTGGCAAAATGATACTGTAAATACTCTTTATATGTAAAATCAAAAAACTGAGAAATTATACTTAATTTATGTATGACCTATCAAAATATATAAATGCATTCTACTATCATGTACAACAAATTAGAACAAATAAAAAATTAATTAAAAATATCTTGCACATTAGCTATGTATTAATAAGATGTAAGTTTTTTTCTTGAGAATCAATATTCTTTTCAAAACTGTCACTACTTGTATTTGTGGAGTTTATAGTCATACTTGATTATGGCTTTAGATATTCTTATTTCATTATTCCTTTCTTTTTTTATAATGATAAGAAATCCTTTTTAAAGCTACTATATAGTAGATTTTTTTTCTTTCTACATTTCTTTTTGTGGTGCTTGGGAGGCAAGCACTCTACCAACTCAGCTATATCCCCAGCCCAATAGTAGATTTTTAAGAAGGGCAATAGCCAAAGATGTAAAAAAAAGTTATCCTTGATATTATTTTTTCATAACTGAAATTTATGAAAATACTCTCATTAATTGTGCTAACTGTGGACAAAGTCTCCTGTATCTCGCTTTGGAATAAATTGTGAATTGGTAAATGTATGATTAAATGTGTGAGAGTAACCCTCCTATTGAGGTGATGATCAAATTGATTATCATAAAACCAGAAAATCAGATGAAACTCCACGGAGCAAAAGATGGAATGATATCTTCCTGGAGAGCACATATTTTCTTTTTGTGATGATCATCCCTCAAGCTATTCTTTGTAACTGACTACAGTATTTGTTGAAAAGTATACAGTTCTGTTTTAAAACAAAACACATATTTCTACTCTATTTCAGTTTTGAAAAATGTTGGTTGTGACTCACCACCAATAGTTGCAACCATTAAAATATTTAGCAATGTCTACTCAGTAAAACAAACTGGGATAATTGCTTATTCATGTTGAGAAAATGGATCCCTAACTCATATCATAGGTACAAGCAAATAACAATTGGTTTAAACAGATAATTGTGAAAAGCAAAACTTCAAATATTTTAGAAAAAAATCTAAGACAAGGAGGAGAATATCTTTATTGTTTCAGAGTGGGGAAAAGTTTATTTAAAATTCCACCAAAGTAAAAAAACTTGAAGGAAAATATTGATGAACTAAATTAAAATTTGAAACTTTGTTCAGCAAAGGATTCCTTAATACAGAAAAGTCACAAGCAGCCGGGCGCGGTGGCGCACGCCTGTAATCCAAGCGACTTGGGAGGCTGAGTCAGGAGGATCGCAAGTTCAAAGCCAGCCTCAGCAACTTAGCGAGGCCCTAAGCAACTCAGGGAGACCCTGTCTCTAAATAAAATACAAAATAGGGCTGGGGATGTGGCTCAGTGGCCGAGTGTCCCTGAGTTCAATCCCTGGTTCCAAAAAAAAAAAAAAAAAATTCTCAAGCCAGAAGTTATTTCATGACTATTACCAATAAAGCATTTTAATCCAGAAAATTAAACATAAAAGTTTCTGTAATCTGTAAGTAAAAGACAAGTACACCAACAGCAAAAGGGTCAAAAGAAAATGAGCAGGTAAGTTCTAAATGTGAAAATCCAATAAACATAAAAATACAAAAATGATTGTAAGTAATCAGGTAGGTGTAGGATGAAATTATAATGAAGTACAATTTCATTTTCCCAAGACTGGATGATTTTTAATCCAGTCTAAACACTGTCCACAATGTGCAGTAATGGGAACTTAAGCACTACCAGTGAGAGAATCCATTGGCAAAACTCATTTGAAGAATATGAAATATCTAGAATGTATAGAAGTACACACCTCTTGACTGAGCAATTATTGACCTAACTTCCAAAAATAAAAACCAAAGGTATTTTTATACTTGGGTATGAGAAATATGTAAATGCTGCTCTAACTGTGATAAAAATTAGGAAAAATTTACATTATAAGGATGGGTGAATAAATTGTGATAAATCCATTCAATGGAAGACTGTGTGAAAACAAACATTTAGAGGCAGTCAATACCTATGGGTCTTACAAGCACAATATGGAACAGAATGTTAAATGGCATAAATATGCATAAAAACATTTATGTTGAGTTTATAAACAAGAAACCCAAATATCATATTGTCTAATGGTAACACATTTTAAAGGATTAAAAGAACGCATGAAAATGTGAAACATCAAATCTAGAATAGTCATGATCTCTGAAGGAGGTAGATGTACTTAGGGAGAGGTACAGAGGTGATTACCACTGTGTTGGTAATATTTTATTTCTAAATCTGTGGAAAAGATACACGGATTTTATCATATTGTTATTTATACATTTTGTTCATATGAAATATTATAAATGAATTTGAAAATAAAAAAGATGATAATGTGGGTTTTGGATTGTGGTAAATACAAAAAAAGACAAAATAGAAATCTTCAAAACAAACTTTTTTTTACTAAATGCACAAAATTATACATAGAAAAGTATTAGTAATAAAGTTCTCACTTCAGCCATTAATAGAACATGAGTAAGTATGTGATTCAAATGTTGATGGAAAATAATTTATAATCCTTTTTATATGAAGTTCTTAGAATACCAAAACATTATAATTGTCCTTATCAAATCATTTATAAAGCATTCCCTATTTTAAATTGGTTGTGGTCCATTTAACAGTCCAAATTTTAAGGGGGGTTAAAAAATGGGAGATATCAGTTGACACTAAGCAAATGAATTGGGATTTGGGTCATTTTTCCAGTCCCACAGATGTTGGACTGGGGATCGCTGGAACAGCGATCATCAAAGGATAGGCCCTCTTCTGTCCCTCTAATACTTGAGTTAGGGTATCAGATAATTAATGACAAATGTATGATGGTTATACATTTGAAATGAGAACCTTAGGAGATCAAACTTACAAACTGACTGGTTTGACTGGTGCTAAGAATGATCTTGTCTGAAATCTGTCCCAGAGTCCACCGACCATCTAAAATCACAAATAAAATGAGAGATGGAGAGTCACTGTAATTTCAAAGACACGAACTCCAGGATCCTTTCCAGCACTCTCACATCAGAATGCAGCACATGCTGTCTGTGAAGGCACTCTCCAGGCGTTTCTGCAACTCAGGGCTTGATTCCTGAGTTACTCTGGGTCTGTCTCCACTTTGCTCTCTGACTCCCATTTCTAACTTGTTTTCTCACAACTGGAATCTGCCTCAGATCTACCTTCTTCAGCTCCAGGCCCATGTGAAAAGTCTGGTTTCAGTTTCATCCTAGTTACTGCCCTCACTCAGGTCCACCTTAGCCTCCCCTTTCCAGTCCAGCCCAGTTCCTAAGCTCTGAACCTCATCTTGCCTGGGGAGGACTTTGGATGTTAATATAATTTTGCACTTAGGAAAATGTAATGAAGAAAAACAATTTTTGCAAGATATAAAAATATTTTGAAGTAGTCGAGAGCTCCTTAAAAATAGATGGAACTATACACATTTTTTGTCCTTTAATTGATTTTAATTTCTATGTGAAAATCCCAGGTTTGATTCTTTATACAGAAGCTATGTTTTTCTCTTTTATTATCATTTTTTCTCTGTTAAAACTGAAGAAAATTTACCAAATAATGTGGACTTCTTAATATGCGGTTCATAGACCTCTTAAAGATCCATACTTCTTACTGTATTTCAATACAACTGATTTCTTTTTCAATCCTATGTATTTTATGTATTCAAAAATTTCATTATGAGTCCAACTGCTTAACCAAACTTTGTGCAATAAGATAATGTCACAAAGGATGAGGAATCAATGGAATAGAAAGTGTGTTTCTACCTCCAATCAATGGAAGTAGAAAGTAGAACAACAAAGCAGAGATATCTAATGCAGTGATGGGAGGTCAAAAGTGAGGGCTGAGAGTTCAAGAATGCTTTGGGGTTAGCCTGAAACAGAGAGAGTGGGATGACAGCAGAAGGACACTGCAAAACAGAAGATCTGAGAGGGAGGCATGACGGACTTGGGAACTAGGAAGGAGTTCAATACAGAGAGGATGGAATGCCATATGAACTGGTGTTTGGATGATAGAAAGCAAGAGAAAAAGAACAGGGTGGAGGAGAGAAGAGGGGTCTGTGAATAGACATGAAATATTGGGCATGTGTCATGTCTAGAAGCACGGATTTTATATTATAAAAAAGATGTGTTTAAACAGAGGAGGAACATGAACAGATTCCCAGTTTAGAAAAAGTACTCTATGGAATGAATATAATCCACATCACAATTCTCTTAATAGTCACAAATGAAAAGAAAGGACACCTCTCCTCACAGCCTGGTATTCTTTATCTTATCACATGATCAGAGAAAGGAGATAGCAATCTGTAACTCATAGATCTTCCCCTTCTGCCTTGAAGAGTGCAGAGAGAAGTTCTAGAACCTATTTTCAGAACAATCCTCAGCATGTGTAATCTTTCATTTCTGTCTCCATCATTTTTTAAACTTATTCTATAGTGATTTTTTAAAAAATAGTCATTGCCAATGACTTTTGAGAAAGAGGTAGTCTTCACATAATAAATATTTTCAGTGTTGATAATATTAAAGAATTGCTGTTAGTAAAGACTTTCATGATTAAGGAACTTCCAACTTCACATATAATTCTTAACCAAAATATTATTGTGACCTTAAGTTTTGGAGTCCAGTTCATTAACAATAAGAAACTCAAGGCGGCTCAAGCAATGTTCACAGACCTGGGTTATTGCTGGCACTCTTTCATATCTTTTCAGTGTAAAACATTGTGAGATGAGATCAGCAGCTTTTTCTACTGTAGTTTCTTCTGGATCAAGTTTTGGTGGTAGCATTTTGTCCCAAGGAACAACTTCATAAGCTCTGGGAAATTATTAAATAAGGACATTTTATGGAAAGCACATATTCAACTGATATAGTTCATAACAATATCACATTCTGTGACATTCTTTGATGACTTCCCCCAGGTTCCTGGTACTTGGGGTCCACTCCATATAGAATCCCCCATGCTCTCTAAAGAGTGGGCAGCAAGTGAATATAGGGGGATAGTATGCCTATGATATGGCAAAAGGGATTGAGCATATGTAATTAAAGCCCCTTAATCATCTGATTTTGAATTAGTCAAAAGGTAAATGTCCATGAGTGGGACTGCCTAGACACATGAACCCTAAAAGGTGACAAAACAGTAGCAGATGTTTTTTGTTTTTGAAAAAACAATTGTGAGTCCTACAGCTGCAAAAAACTGAATTCCACCAACAGCCTGAATGGTCTTGGAAGATGAGGAGACTGTCCCAGTCTGACACTTTCATTTCCACCTGGAGGGGCCAGGAGAGTGAACCCAGGTGGGGCATGTCTGGACTTTTGATCTACAGAACTCTGAGATAACAAAAACTGCTGATCTATTCTTTTGCTACCACTACCACCACCAAACCCACCCTGCACCTGAACCTACTCCAGGCATGCTGGCCTATTGTTCTTTCACAACACCCTAAACACTTCCAACCGGGGCTTCTGTGCTATACTCCCTCCACCTACAGTTTAGTCACTCCCTCCCAACATCAGTACAACTGCTTCTCACCTCTTCCAAGTTTCTGTTTGAAGTCATCACTCAAGGAGGCCTCCCCACACCTTCTGTAGATGTCTGAAGTCTGCTATCTCATACCTGTGGCATTCTTTCTTATTTCTTTTGTATCACTTTCTAAAGCAATAACTATTTACTTTCTATGTATGCTTTTTCCTCCCTTTAGAATGAGAGCCCTTGAGAGCAGTGATCTTGGTCTGCTTTATTCACGGATGCATCTCACAGCCTAGCACATAGGCTCATAGTAGGGACTAGATATATTCCTGAGTCACTGCGTTCTCCTTTAAGCTTTCTGTATCTGCCATTATTCTCAATGACACTATGCTCGCATCTCCTCTCTCTCCCTCTCCATCCACCCCTGCTCTTTCTGTTTCTGACCATTTCCTTTCTGTTTGATTTTATTATCCATCAAACCTAGGTGTTCTTTAAGACCTTGACATGTTTATTATTTAGCCAACATGAGTAAGTGAATGTGTTTGATGTTTTCTGAATTACTAATAGGATCCAGGATGTTGTCAACACAGCACATTTGTCATTAAGGACAAAGAAATATATTTTAAAATGAAAATTCTACTGAGGAAAAAACTTACTTCTGTGTAGAGGACTTGTAAAATGAGTTCTTGACATTATATTTCTTGTTTGGTTGGACAAGTACCTTACCACCCTCCTAGAAGACATGAATAGTAAGTTAAAAGAGATCAGGGGTAAAGGGATTTACTATGTTTTCTTTTCACCATGTTTTCTTTTATTCTTCTTTATTCCTTTTTTTTTCAAGCACCTCTTGGATTGACAAGTTTTAATATCTCTTTTTCCTCTTTCATTTACAAAGATGCATTGAATTTAGTAAAAAGTAAGATTTTTATAAGAAAGCATTTGACTTTTAAAATGGCAAACAATTAGTTTTAGCATAATGTAATTTCAACATTTTAAAACATGTATTGCTCTGGGAGATTACTTCTGAGATTCCTCCCTCTCTTTATCTTTCATCCTAGTTTGTCAAAATTATATAGCTATTTATTATTATAATCATCATCATAATCTTTACTGGTTACTATTTTTATTTGTTCTTTTTAGATATATATGAGAATAGAAAGCATTTTGATATATCATACCTATATGGAGTATACATTCCCATTCTTGTGGTTTGTACATGATATGGAGTTTTACTGGTTATGTATTCATATATGAACACAGGAAAGTTATGTCCAATTTATTCTACTATCTTTCCTATTCCATATCCATTCTCTTCCCTTCATTCCCCTTTGTCTAATCCAATGAACTTCTATGCCCGCCACCAATTTTGTGTTTGCTTCTGCATACCAGACAGAATATTTGACCTTTGCTTTTTTGAGATTGGCTTATTTCACTTAGCATGATAGTGTCCAGTTCCATCCATTTACTAGCAAAAGCCATAATATCATTCTTCTTTATGGTTGAGTAATATTGCATTGTGTATACACACAATATTTTCTTTACCTATTCATCTTTGAAGGGCACCTAGATTGGTTCTATACCTTAGCTTTTGCGAATTGAGCTGTTATAAACATTAATGTGTCTATGTCACTATAATATATTGATTTAAAATCCTCGGGGTGTATACTAAGGAATGAGATAACTGTGTCAAATGGTGGTTACATTTCAAGTTTTCTGAGATATCTGTACTCTGCTTTCCAGAGTGGTTGCACCAGTTTGCAGTCCAACCAGAAAAGCATGAGTGTATGCTTTTCCCCACAGACTCACCAACATTTATTGTTACTTATATTTTTGATAATTGCCATTCTGATTGGAGGGAGATAAAATCTCAGTGTAGTTTTAATTTGCATTTCTCTAATTGCTAGAGATGTTGAATTTTTTTTGTATATTTTTTGACCATTCGTATTTCTTCTTCTGTGAAGTGCCTGTTTGGTTCCTTGACCCATTTAGTGATTGGGTTATTTGTTTCTTTCGTGTTAATTTTTTTGAGGTCTTTATCCTGGAGATTAATGCTCTATCTGAGGAAAGGTGGCAAATATTTTATTCCATTCCAAATGTTCTCTCTTCATGATCTTGATTGTTTCCTTTGCTGTGAAGAAGCTATCTTTTGTTTGAATCCATCCCATTTATTGATTCTTGATTTATTTATTTATTTATTATTTAATTTTTTGATTCATTGAACACAA
>JAJEJO010000661.1:112880-157447 GCA_020662805.1 Glaucomys volans
GGACCTATTTTCTCTTCTATTAGGTGCAGGGTCTCTGGTCTAATTCCTAGGTCTTTGATCCATTTTGAGTTGAGTTTTGTACAGGGTGAGAGATATGGGTTTAGTTTCATTTTGCTGCATATGAATTTCCAATTTTCCTAGCACCATTTGTTGAAGAGGCTATCTTTCCTCCATTGTATTTTTTTTGCCTCCTTTGTCAAGTATGAGATACCTGTATTTATGTGGGTTTGTCTCTGTGTCCTCTATTCTGTACCATTGATCTACCTGTATATTTTGGTGCCAATACCATGCTGTTTTTGTTACTGTTGCTCTGTAGTATAGTTGAAGGTCTGGTATTGTGATACTCCCTGCTTCCCTCTTCTTGCTAAGGATTGCTTTAGCTATTCTGGGTCTCTTATTCCTCCAAATGAATTTCATGATTGCTTGTTCTATTTATATAAGGTCTGTCATTGGGATTTTAATTGGAATTGCATTCAATTTGTATAGTGCTTTTGGAAGTATGGCCATTTTGACAATATTAATTCTGCCTATCCAAGAACATGGGAGATCTTTCCATCTTCTCAGATTCTCTTTAACTTCTTTCTTTAGTGTTCTGTAGTTCTCGTTGTACAGGTCTTTCATTTCTTTTGTTAGACTGATTCCCAAGTATTTTATTTTTTTTTGAGGTTATTGTGAATGGGGTAGTTTTCCTAATTTCTCTCTCAGAGGATGCATCACTTACAAATAAAAATGCATTAGATTTATGAGCATTAATTTTATATCCTGCTATTTTACTGAATTCATTTATGAGTTCCAGAAGTTTTCTGGTGGAATTCTTAGGGTCTTGTAAATAGAGAATCATGTCATCAGCAAATAGGGATAGTTTGAGCTCTTCTTTTCCTATTCGTATTCCTCTAATTTCTTTGGTCTGTCTAATTGCTCTGGCTAGAGTTTCAAGAAGAATGTTGAATAGTAGTGGCGAAAGAGGGCATCCCTGCTTTGCTCCAGTTCTCAGGGGGAATGCTTTCAATTTTTCTCCATTTAGAATGATGTTAGCTGTGGGCTTAGCATAGATAGCCTTTACAATGTTAAGGAATGTTCCCACTATCCCTATTTTTTCCAGTGTTTTGAGCATGAAGGGGTGCTGTATTTCATCAAATGCTTTCTCTGCATCTATTGAAATAATCATGTGGTTCTTGACTTTAAGTCTGTTGATGTGGTGAATTACATTTATTGATTTCCGGATGTTGAACCAACCTTGCATCCTTGGGATGAAACCCACTTGATCATGGTGCACTATCTTTTTAATATGCTTTTGTATGCGATTTGCTAAAATTTTGTTAAGAATTTTTGCATCTATGTTCATTAGGGATATTGGTCTGAAATTTTCTTTCCTCGATGTGTCCTTCTCTGGTTTTGGTATCAGGGTGATAGTAGCTTCATTGAATGAGTTTGGAAGGGTCCCCTCATTTTCTATATCATGGAATAATTTGAGGAGAGTTGGTGTTAGTTCTTCTTTGAAGATCTTGTTGAATTAGACTGAGAATTGTCTGGTCCTGGGCTTTTCTCTGTTGGTAGGCTTTTGATGGTGTCTTCAATTTTATTGAAATTGATCTGTTCTTCCTCCATTCTCTGCTTGCAGCTGGGAGAGATGGGGCTTCTTTCCCACATAAGGATATTGTGCAGCATGCCTTTGAGTGTCTTTGATCTCTAAACTCTCTGTACCCAGACATGCCTCAGGCCTCCTAAAAGTGTGGGTTCTTTAATTCCCTTTTCACTTCACTTTGTTGTGAACGGGCCCATCTGGCTGGTGCCTCTCGCTAGGGTAGTGGTGGTTCTGCTGGGGATTTATTCTTTATGTTATTATATCCAATCTCCTTTGTCCCCAGTCTTCTTTGAATGTCCAGTATTCAATCCCAGTAAAGTCCCCTGCTCTTTTGTTCAAACCCCCGCCCCCTTGCTGAGAAGCTGTCTATCTGCTTTCTTGGTTTCATGCCATGGAGCAACCAGGAAAGCAACCTTCTCTATTCTGCCATCTTGAAACCCTCTACTGGTTACTATTTATTCGGATTTTCTATGATTTTTCCAAATCTTTTCCTACTTTTGCTTCTTTTATTCTACTTGTTTTTACACCGTGGTTTCTTGACTGTGTTTTCTTTGTGGCTAAAGTTCAGTTTTCAGTATTTCAAGAATGTGAAAGCCTAGTTCTGGTTTTTAACTATTCCTCACTTTTGAATTACCTCCTGAATTTAGAATTCAAGTTCCATAGTTATGATTCTCTAGTGACAAATATGTCTCATCAACTTCCAAGATTGTGTTGTTGCTTTTAAAATTATACTGAGCTAAACCAGATATAGTGGGGCATGCTTGTAATCCCTGTGGCTCAGGAGCCTGAGGTGGGAGGATCTCAACTTTGAGACCAGTCTCAGCAACTTAGGGAGACAGGAAGCAACTCAGAAAGACTCTATCTCAAAATGAAAAATAAAAGGGCTGGGGACATGGCTCAGTGATTAAGTTTCCCTGGGTTCAATCCCTGATACCAAAAAATATTAAATAAATAAATAAATAAATAAATAAATAAATACTATACTGAATTGTTTTCAAGTATTCTGGTTCCCCTCCCCATTTGGATCAATATAGGATAGATAATACCTTTGTCTTGGTTTTTCTACAGTTGCAAGATAATTTATTTAAGAGAGGATATTTTCTAGTTTTTCTTGTGATTTTTTTCTTTGATTCATTGGTTACTTAGTATGCATACTTTTAAAATATTTGATATTTTCCTAGATATCATATTAGGTGACTAATTTTTAAGTAAAATGTTTTTTGTGGTTTGAGAACCCTGTGTAGAATTATCTCAGTACTTTTAAATACATTTTAAGATGTTTTTATTCTCCTACATAGTATCTATAGTAGTGATCATGTCATGTGCAATTGAAAATAATATTTATTAAAAATTTGGGGGTACAGTGTTCTAAAAGTAGCATTTACTTGAAGGTGATTGATTTATTGTTTAGATCTATATCTAATTTGATCAATTGGAAACACATGCTAAAAAACTGAAATACCTATTTCCCCTCTTCGGGTTTATTAGCCTATCATGTATGTGCATATTCATTTGTAATTATTAAGGTTTCTTGAGAAGTTGGCTCTTTATAACAAAGTTATGGTTCTCTTTATATCTTACAATACTATATTGAGATTTATTGAATCTCACCCTCAAACACTACAGCCTATTTATGCTATGTTTACATTGTCAATATTTTCCCGCTGGTTCATTTTAAAAGTATTTGTATGTTTGTATTTGAAGTGTGCCTCTTGAAGATAGCATAACCTTGTCTCTTGCTTTATTTTCCTTTCTGGCAATCTCTGCCTTTCCATTGGAATGTTTAGTGTATTACCATTTATTTTAACTATTGATATATTTGGATTAAGTATAGCACTTACTACTGGCTTTCTATTTGTTCCCTATATTTCTATTTCTCTGTTCCCTGTTGGCTGCCTTCTTTTGCAATATATATTTGTCTTTTAAAAATGAATTCCAATTTAAATGTTAAATTAGCTCTTATTATATATATTTATATTACATTTTAATAGCTGTTGTAGAAGGAACAATATATATCCTTTAACCAGAACCCACAGTCTACTTAGAGTTAATACTGTATCACTTCACATATTAAGAACAAACATTGCAACTATAAGTCTATTTATCACAGGCCATAATCCCTTACTTTACATCTGTCATGTGTGCTGTAGGTACATAACTGCAGAGGACAATGTTATACTTTGTTTTAAATAGTAATGTGTACTTTAAAGGCATTAAAAGGAAAACGTAGTCTTTTGTTGCTCATTATTTCTTAAAGGGCACATCTGTTGACAATAATTTTTTTTCCTTTTTCTTTACTCAAAAATTTCTTTAGTGAGCATTTTAACATAGTATATTTAGGTTCTCAAATATATTTGTGTCATAATCCCTAGAAACTGTGAATATGCTGTCTCATGGTAAAGGGGAATTAACTTTCAGATAGAATTAAATCTGCTATTCAAGTGAGCTTAGAATGGGAAAATTGTCCTAGGCATCCATATGGGCACAACTTAATCATTTAAGATTTATAAAACGTAGAAGACCAGACCAGAACAACAGGTCACAGTCATGTTATACGATGAGAGGATTCCACCTGCCTTTGCTGTCTTTGAAGATGAAGACAGGGCCATGAACCAAAGAATGCAGGCAGATTGAAAAAGGCAAGAAAATGGATTCTAGTCTGGAGACTCTAGAAGGAACATAATCCTCTCACTTTGTTTCCTTTTAAGGCTAAGTGCATGGAGTCTGTTCTGACAAGGATCTTTCAGGAGTCTGTCAGAGATTGGGGCAGAGTTCACTCACAGATATATAGCTCCCTCTTGCTCCTGCCTGACTCACCTTTCTCCCTTGAGGCCCTGTGGTTATTTGATTCTCTATTAGCTTCTTTTCAGACCAGAAAGATAGGCCTGTCCTCAAAAATTTGACAACTCTTGTTTTCTGAAAGCAAAAAGCACCCCAAATGGGAAACTCATCCTGTTCTTGTCCTTTCCTTCCATTTCAACTCCTTTCTTAAATCTGACGAATTTGGTTCAATCATCAGAGGTTTCTGGTAAATGAATTTGTATTTTTTCAGAGTTTGTGGCTGTGGGAGAGTTTTTCTGTTAGGTGCTTACTCTGCCACATAGGAAGTTTTCTTTTATAGAATTACATCTGGTTCCCTTTCATCTGCCTGTTCTTCTTAAGAATTGCTCGTTCCTTAGAAATTCAGATTCTTACTTTACCTTCTTGATCAAATGTGTATTTCAGATTATGTGCTTAATGAAGATTACTAGTATGTGGTATCTTCCTGTTTTATGTCTGCTGATATTCTTTCATATTTGATAGTTTTGCCTGCATTATTATGTTGACCATAACCAAGTTAACTAATAATATTTTTCAAATATGTTATATCCTATATTTTTCTTTCTACCTTTTCTATCAATTACTAAGAATGAAGTTTTTAAATCTCCAATGATAACTATGGATTTGACTTTCAGTTCTGTTGCACATCTTTTTTTTAATTTAATTTTTGATTCATTGAACACAAATGGAGTACAGCTATTGTTTTTCTGGTTGTACACAGAGTCACCCCATCTGTGCCTTCATACATGTACACAGGGCAATGATATCTGTCACACATACTGTTATTATTCTTACCCTCCACCCCAACCCCACCCCTCCCTTCCCTCTATGCTATCTATCCTTTCTCCATTCTTGCCACCCTTCCACCCCACATTATGCATCATTATTCACTTATCAGAGAGACCATTCGGCCTTTGGATTTTTGGGATTGGCTAATCTCACTTAGCATAACAGTCTCCAACATCATCCATTTACCTACAAATACCATAATTTTATTCTTCTTTATGGCTGAGTAATATTCCATTCTGTATATATACCACAGTTTCTTTATCCATTCATCTATTGAAGGACATCTAGATTGGTTCCACAATCTAGCTATTGTGAATTGAGCAGCTATGAACATTGATGTGGCTGCATCACTGTAGTAATCTGATTTTAAGTCCTTTGGGTATAGGCCAAGGAGTGGGATAGCTGGGTCAAATGGTGGACCCATTCCAAGTTTTCTAAGGAATCTCCACACTGCTTTCCAGAGTGGCTGCACCAACTTGCACTCCCACCAGCAGTGTATGAGTGTACCCTTTTCCCCACATCCTCACCAACACCTGTTGTTGCCTGTATTCTTAATAAAAGACATTCTAATTGGGGTAAGACATCTTTTGAGCTCTGTTATTAGATATGTTATGTACTTTATGTATTGATCCTCTTATTGTTGTAAAATATCTTTCTGAATCCCCAATAAAATTTCTTGTTCTTAAATCTACTTTGTCTGATATTATTATAGTTACTTCTGCTTTCTTTTGACTAGTTTTTGCACGATAGATAATTTCACATTTTAACTTTAGCTTCTATTTATAGTTCATATGGTTTTCTTATAGTCAGGATAGATGGGTCTTGAGTATTTTTATTCAACATAATTTCTGACTTTTAATTTAATTAAGTTACATTTACTATAACAATTGACACAATTTGGTTTAAAATTTGTTTTCTATTTCATTTGCTCTTTTTCCTTTTGGGTCAAAGTTGGATTAGTTAAGGATGATTTTCTTTATAATTCCATTTTATCTCCTAATAGCATATTGCCTATACCTCTTTATTTTCCTTTGCTGTTGTTGGTGCCACTCTAGGATTTACAATATCATATTTTGCAATGCACACCTTTAACTCTAGAGTTTACAGTATAATAGTAAAACAAATTACAACAGCATATGCCCATTTTTATCTTGATTTCCCTTGTGTTATTGCTATACGATTGAGTTCTATATAAAGTACAGCCCCGAAATACATTGCTATTCTTATTGCTTTAAACAGTGAAGAGCTTTAAATTGAAAAATATGCCCCCGTCTTTATCAATTCTGATGACCTCAGTTGAACTCCATTTTGTAGCTAAAATTTCCATGGTGTATTAATTTTTTTCTGTCTAAAGACCTTCTGGCAATAGTATCAGCTTTGTTTTTTTAAAAAAATGATGTCTCTAAGTTGCCTTCAATTTTGAACTTTTTTGTTGCTAGTGTTCTTAGTTGATTTCTTTTGGGGGAGTTACTTAAAATACTTCATTTTTGCCTGACAGGCACAGATTCTGATAAGCAGCCTATGTCACCCTTTTATGTGTTTTATGTGTTCTTTTGTACATTTTTAAAAGCTTTTTAAAAACTTTCAATCTTTGTTTTTCAACAATGTGATGAATGTGCTTTGATTGATATAATATTTATTTTTATACAGATTTGCATTTGTTGAACTCTGTGTGCCAATAGGTTATGAAATCCCATCAATTAGAAACAAGCTAGGCAATTATTTTGACAAATACTTTTTCTATATCCCTTTATTTTTCAATTCTAATACACATGGATTAGAGTATTTGATATTGTTCCACAAATAATGATGCTTCATTTTTTTAAGGTTATATTTTCTCTCTGTATTTCAATTCAGGTACTTTCAGCTGGTATGTCTTCACATAAACAATTTCAGATTTTTCTTTTTCATTTTAGATACAGATTTTTCATTCCTCTAAGTCTTTTGAAAACTCCATTTATATTATCTGCTTTTTTTTTCACCATGGTTATGGTTTTCTTTACCATTCTCAGTGTGGGAACCTGTTTGTAATAGTTGTTTGAATATATCATTATCTGTGAAGCTTATTTCTGACCTGCTGTTTTTGACTGATTTTTCTCCTGAATGGCTAATATTTTCCTGCTTGTTTTTGTGAAAAGTACATATTTTTTTCTGAAAACCTACCTTGGACTTTAGGATTTTGATTGCTGGGGATTGTTTTAGCATTTAAATAGTGTTAGATTTCTTTTTTCACACATGTAGTTAAGAATTGGAATCAATTGGGTGTTTTTGAGGCTTGCTTTTAACTTTGTTGAACAAGTTGAGAGCAATGTTTAAGTCCAGCAACAAGGTGATATCCTTTGGAGATTCTACTGGATATTCTATATCTTACAAAGTTTTCTCAATTCTAGTTTGTGGAACACAAACCATTTCCTACCCAGCTTTCAGGGAATGATCAGGAAATTTTTTTTTCAGTTTCTGGTAGTTTTCTTTATGCACCTTTAGTCAAAGGTATGAGCAGTCTCCTCTGTAGATATCCAAAGATGCCCATTCATATAACCTAGCTCTCTCTGCAACTTCCTCTTTCCTGTCATGCTACCTTGCAATTTCTGGTTGCCAAGACCTCCTAGAATGCCAATATTTGTCTCCTCAACTCAGCAAGAAAGTAAAGCTATGCTTGGATTTCCTTTTCCTGGACTGTGGCTTAGACACTGTCTTTGGATGTTAAGCAGGTGTGATTTTAGAGCTCACATTGTTAGTTTCCTTTCCTTGGAGAGTCCCGTCCTTCACTGCCTTTTATCCAGTTTCTGGGATCCACTATTTGTTAAAATTTGTCCAATTTTCTACTTATTTAAGACATAAAAAATGCTGTGAGTGCTTGTTACTCCCTCTCCTCAGCTGTATTACTTCTCTTCTATTTTCGTTCTTTGTAATTTCATTTTGTTTATTTTGCCAGTCATTTCCTAGCTTTTTGAAAAGGGATTTTCATTCACTTCAAGTGTGTTACTTATATCTACTGGGAAGAGGTCTGGGATGATGTTGCAAATCATCCCAGATTGCACAGGGTCATCCTCCATAACAGAGAATTTTGCAGCCCAAAATATTGATCATGCCAAGTTTGAGAAAATAACATTAATACTAATTCTGGAATACTAATTACATTCCATCACTTATTTTTGTTCTTCTCCAGGGATTCCAATTATATGTATATTGTTTCTTGTATGCCTGTTTTCTGTTTCAACCATTTCCTGACACATTAAACTAATTATTTCTTTGTCATCCTCTCTCATGAAAGATTTAATCTAGTCTCTTTTCTCTTGTACTATGTAATTATTATTTTCTAAGATGATTTTTCTTTCTTATATTTTTCATTGACCATTTTATTTTTATTTAATTTTTAATTTCTCTATGAAGGCAGAATTTTATAGCCTCAAATGTTTGTCTGAAAATATGTGATTCAATTTGAAGTATTGTTTTATAAAATTTTCTTTGGTTTACAAGTGGTCTGTGGAGTAATTTTCTTCACCAAAATCTTTTAATTCTTGCTTCTTTGTTTCATTGTATTTGCTTTGAACAGATTTATTCCATTTTCTTCTATTTACTTTATGGAGTTGGTATAGTTTACAACATTCTTAATTCAATGGTGCCCTCTTCTGTCAGTGTAGCAAAGCAGAATTTTGTTAATAAAGTTTTTTTCTTTGTTGGTATTTACTGGAGGGTTTGTATAACCTGCAGCTATTTTATTCTTTTTTCTCTTTCAGAATAGTTAATATTCTGCTTTTCCTTCACCACCCAACTTCCAAAAGGTCATCTTCTTTCCTATTGTCTTTCTCTTCCCTGTGTACAGTCAATGCCTTTCAGTGACTGTCACCTCAGTCATGCACTTTTAAATTCTTTCCTGCAGACTTACTGGATTTATCTTTCTCGCAATGGGGTTTAAGTCTATCCTAGATTGATTCCAAGTTTTTCTTTATCTTCCATTTAATTTTTCCAAAACTGTTCTTGTTTTCCACAAGTTACCTGTTCAGAGCTTAAGATCTGATTTATTAGGATTTTGTGTTTTCTTTTTTTTACTTGTGGTAATTTGAAGTTTAGAATTTTTCTGTCTTTCAATTGTGGCAAAGATTTTTTTGCCTTGTATTTTTCTTGTTGTGCATTGCTTTCAAGGCTATTTAAGGGATACGGTTTTGTGTAGATAAAATTATATTTGTATTCTCCCAAGGTATATTTTTCATTTTCTTGATTGGTCTTTTGAATTACTTTTTCAAAGAACCAACTATGACATTGGTATCTTTAATATATGTTTGTTTACCATTCCTTTGCTTATCCTTCCCTAAGTACAGGAAGGAAACATGATTTTTCCATGTTTACCTAACCTCTGGATATGATTCTTATTTAGTCCTTGAGTTGTCAGGTTTTCTTCTATTATATACATTTAATATGATATTTGAATTCTTGGCTTTATTAGAGCTGCATTCCGCACATTTTACTATAACATTTTTATTATTCTGATCAAAATATTTCCTGTTTTCCTTTATGATTTTTTTGGCCCATAACCCATTCATAAATACATTTTAGCATTTTCAGATACAAAATATGCAAGGGTCTTTTGTTCTGCAATAATTGTCTTGTGAACATACTGCATATGATTTAAAATATTTACAATTTGTGATGACTTGTTTTATGACACCGTACATGGTACTTTTCATATATATTCTTTGCAAAAATGGTATGTTTATAATTTCTCCATGTTTTATTTGCAACCTTTATGTGAGCTTTAGTTTTGGGTAAACAGTATATGTGTGTGTTGTTTCAATTCATTATTACAATCTGTCGTCTGACAAGAACATTTAAAAATTTACACTTAAAATTATTTTGCCGATTATGTCTGAGTTTGAAACCACTACTTAATATGTTTTAACGTGTCTGTCTCTTTTTTCTTTAGATTCATTTTCCATTAATTTTGTTAGTGTTGTTTATTGTTTTTCTATTAGTTTGGTTTTTATCTTACAAATGATGATATGAATACTTATATTTTTAATGACTTATAATAATTGATACTTTTATACTTAACCCAGATAATGTAAAGAATCTTTTACATTGAATGTCACTGACCATCTTCTAAACTTCAATCATACCATTTTTTAACATTTTAATTCTAGCTATGCATGTAATTAAACCCCACAAAACATCACTCTTCTTTTATATAGTCTTTTATGTTAACCACACACTTGTTCCTTTTTTGCTTTCCATTCTTCTCTGTGTGTTTCACTAGCTGGTATCTTTTTTCTGCTGATAGATAAATATCTCACCATTTTCTTTAGGTTTTGTCTACTTTTGAGTCAACTCTGATTTTGTTTGTCTAAAGCATCTCCTTTAATCTCCATTCTTAAAACATATTTTCAATGGGAATAGAATTCCAAGAGACAGAATAATACAGTTTCTTTTTGTAATACAGTAGTCATTTCATTCTCATATTTTCTAGATTCTGTTGCTATTATTTAGTAAGTATCTGTTAAGCATTTTAAGGTAACACTCTTTCTCTGACTGATTTAAGACATCATTCTATTGGATTTATGCTTTTATTACTATGTGGTTAGGGTATGGATTATATTTTAATATCCACATATTATTTCTACTATTGAATTTCTGGATTGATGTTTTTAACATTTAAGAAAACCAATCTTTAGTTTTTTAATTCTTTTGCAATTTTTTCCACTCAAATATTATTAAGCACAAATTTTAAGGGTTTTGAAAAATTCATCTTGGCATACAATTGCAATTAAGAGGTTCATTTATTCAGATATTTGGAATTATGAAATACTTAATTTGCAAAGTATAATTGATCATCAATTTCCAGAGTTCACAAATGAATTTTTGATAATTCTACCAGAACTCCAGTCAAACACACTTTATTTATTCTTAAATTCTATGTCACTCTAAAGTTTTTTCTAAAAATATTGCTTTGTAAAAGTAATAGTGTTCTGGAATTCACAATATGAAATAATCTGATTCAAATAAATATCAGTACTGTATTAGCAAAATCAATGCTGTATTAGTAATGCTTCAAAATAATTATAGATTTCTTACCAGCTCATTTGGGGGCTGTTACCTAATGCATTGAGTCATATGCAGAAATTGTTCAATAGCTAATTGAAGTATACATAGTAAAAATATAAAGTCTCTTTGATTTTGATCCTAATAACAAAAACAATCACCTAATATTAAGACAATATTATCATGATTTAATGCTATCCCTGACATAAAGGAAAACATTTATTGCTCTTTAGTGATAAATAGTGATATGGTGAAGTTGTACCTACTTTATTGTCTTTAGAATAAATGTTTCCAAAGTAAAACTATTTGTTAGCCATAAATAGACAAATCCCACAAAAACTCCTCAGTGTTAAAATTAAAATGGCTGGCTCACACTTCGTTTACAGGAAGACCAGTGTAATTTTTTGTACATTGATAATCAATCCCAATGGAGAGCCCTACTGGCTATTTCATAAAAACAATTTAATACTAAAAGTGTTGGTGAAATGTTGCTTAATCAGCAAAGGGCAAATAAAAGCTTGAAATTAAGCACAGCAATTTATGTATGTTTTCTAAATTTAAAGAAGTGCCTAATGACTGTACCTACAATATTACCAATCTGACATGCAAGGTACCATTTTTTACTATAGTAGCCCATGTATTTTACTTCTGCCCTAAAAGATATTTTACACACCACCTCTTTATTTTGAAAAAATAATTTAAGTAAGTTATAGTCATTTTCAATTTCCATTGAAATGTTTGTGAATTTTTTTCTGATTAGGTAGCTAAATGTTACAAAAATCTCAAGATTTATGTTTTTAAGCAGTATATTTGAAACCAACATAGTAATTCCTGGCAAAAATACCAGAGAAGATACAATCAATGAAAAATATCTCTATTGAGATTATTTTAGTCTGATATCTATCCATTTTGTTGTTCTTCACCATTGAGATAATTACTTCAGAGATTGTGCTTAATTCTTCTCTAGTGGTATCAGAAATTCATGCATTGTGGTTCACATTCTTTTTTATCATGTTATGATATTATATGATTAATATTATCGTATAATTTTTATTGGAATCTGAATTTTTCTAATACACCATCTCTTCCATGTCCTGGTTATAGTCCTATAAGCTGTTATTTCTACATTTTATATATCTTCAGTTTCTTTTTGAAATGTTTTGAATTCTAAGTCGACAATATCATTTTCTGAAATGATATTCTTTGTCTGGTATCTATTCTCTTGTTTCTTTCTATTATTGTCTACATGTTCTTAGAATCTGACACAATGGAATTCTTACTTCTAACTTAGATGTTGTTAAGTTCTTCTGACAGGACAAATGACATTGAAGCAGAATTATAGTTGTGCCCTAATAAAATGCTAGCATCACCCAGACTAAGATTTTTCAGTATCAAGAGCATAATACACCCCAAATTTCCTAGAATTTCTTCATATTCAACCAAACAAGAACACCTACTAATGTCCAGATTTCAATTAATGCAATTACTAAAAATCATGCAAAAAGGCAAGCTTTCAGAAATTTCCTATTTCTTTCCATTCTCATGTTCTCTGTGACTTGTCTCTGTTTTGATACTTTTTGTGCCAATACCATTGGTGCTGGGTCTGCCACTGTCACAAATGTTGCCATTGCTGTTACCTTTGGCTTACTTGTGTGGAACCATACCCTGACCTCAATATACAGCAGAGAATGTGAAAGGTGCCTCAGGGAGCCCCCCAAATAAATACAGATGTAATAATTGTACCATCCCATGCTTCTTTTACTCTATTCTTTCTCTCTCCTCTGAGATTCCAAATAAGCACATTTATTTTTCTAATTCTATCCCTGACTTTAACCTCTGTGTTTTCTACATTTTTGTATTTTTGCACTATGTCATTGTATAGTTTCTTGTGATTTATCTATCAGTTCTCTATGTCTCTAATGATGTTTAATCTGTTATTGTACCCACCAACCAAGTTCTTCATTTACTATGCTTTTCAGTTCTGGAACTACTCCCCATCTCCACTTCACTAATTTCACATTTGGTAATTTATAGTTTCTTTGTGAAAATTGTGAGCTCAACTTTTTTCTTGAAAATTGTGCTATTTCCATTTTTTGTAATCAATATACATCTCTTTCTGTTTTCTCTCATTTCCATTTGATTCTCACTTGTGGTGAACTTTCTCCTTATTTGTTTAGATACTATTAATTGTGTTTCAAACATGGTATTTTAAAAATTATTCATGGAAATACTTTGAGATTTATTAAAATATTGTCTTCTTCCAAAGAAGAATTTTATTTGCCTCTGCCTGGTTCCTGGAAATAATAGAGATCTGGGATCACCTTAATTTTAGTTTAAGACTTAAGTTTTCTCATTTACCCTGATTAAGCCAGGGTATAGTCTTCCTGGGACTTATACAATTGATCTTTCCTTATTTCTAAATTAGGATTCCAAATAATCAGCCAAAAGTAATGGGTGCTCTTCATAGATCAGCTTCAACTTCTGATCCTATTACAGTACCAAGTATTCAAATCAAAGTTTCAGTTACTTGTTTGGAAGCAATATATTCCTGCAGGGTCAAAGTGACCCTAAGTGCCAGGCTTAAATTTTAGAATTTTTATGCTTTTCTTGGGGAATAGAAATTCCCTCTAACAATAGCAATTTATCTCTACCTTACTAACTCTTAGATACTTTAAAAAATTAAGTGTTAATGTAGTTGTTTTATCATTGGAGATTTTGACCTATGTTACTAAATTTCCACTACCGAAATAAAATATCTAGATTCATTTCTTCATTAAAAAAAACAAATTTAAATAGATATACCAGTAAATATTCCCATTAGAATCACCTAGTATAGAATTCTAATTCTAAAATAACTAGATTTGACTTGGAACATTGCCAAATGGGCACCAATATCTTCAATTTTTTATGTTCATTTTGATTTTTCTCATAGAAATTACCTATAGGAGCAATGAATCCTTGATGAGTTTGAAGATGGAATAAGTGAAGTTAACAAATACAAAATTTAATTATCTTTCCAATCACATTCTATATTTTTCTGAATGCAGAGCATCCCTAAACAGGCCATCCCTAAACAGGCCTGATTTCTGATGTCATGAATTTTTCATAAAAGAAAATTGCACAGGATGAGGAAAATCATGAAGACCTACAATGGGTGCATGGTATTTGAGTAAGGAAAACATTTATGGCACATTCTTTAAATGTCTGTTTGTTCCATGCTCCCACAACACTACCTTATATTGAGAAGGAGAAACTGAGTCTGTGGTGTTCAACTGATATACTATGGGGGGGGTACAGTCATCAGATAGTGCTTGTTAGCCTTTTAATGGTCATCACTCAGTGCTATTGGGGTCATGCACACTCTTCAGTAGAGGGGGTCTGGGTTGGATACAGCCAGCATCTACTGCTCATTCCTCCCCTATAATATTGTAGGTATGTTAGAATATAAGCAAAAAGACAAAAACTGGACAGGTCTGAACAGTGTGTGGCACATAAGAAGGATTTTATAAATAGTGGTCATTTTCTGAGAAATAAAATGTCAAGTACACATACTAAAATAAACTAATAACAAATATTGTATTCCCCCATATAGTAAGACAGTCTTACTGTACATGGTGCATCCTCATCAAACGTGTATGTGTGATTTATTGAGCATCTTTCATGAATAGGTTGTAAAGGAGTAACTTTTAGTGGGCTTGTCCAACCTGAAAAACAGAAATTCATGTACGTTGGTTAAAAGCACAATAAAGAAATTTCTTCTCCATCAGAACTACTTCCTATTAAAGACCTAAGTTTTATGGTGATAATTGATTTGTAATGAATTATGTAATATTTTTTCTGGATCTCTCAGCAGTGAAGGCAGAATAATTCTGGAATTTATAAGTTAGTGTAATCACAATATTGGAGACTTATTTGCTATTCTTTATTTATTATTGGAAGAGTCCTGTTGGGTACCACAAATCTGTACATGTGTATATGTAGACATGATGGGGATAGTTATAACATAAAATAAATCTGATTACTAAGCACCTAATTTAGCTAATGCTAGGTTATCAAAGTTCCAAGAGACTACCAATATGAAATATTTCACCAAAATATAAAAACTGGTCTTCAAAAAGTATTACTGTATGGAAGGTGGAAAGTGATGGGTACATAAAGATGAAAAAAAAAGTTTCTGACTTCAGGGTACCCATGAAAAAATGAAATATTCAGACATGGTAGTAGAGACTTTTAAAACTCTGGAAACTTTAATATTAGTTTAATATAGAGTTAGTGGGGGTGTAGGACTGTTAGGACCATCTTCTTGAAAATGACACCTGGTCTTATCTTGAAAATTTAATAAATAGGACTTAAATTGAAAAATGCAAAGTGAGGAAAGAGAGTCATGTCATACGAGGCAGGCAAATAACATTTGCAATGATAGGTCTACCCTGTGACGACGTCACAGCATTGAGAAATTACAAAATGCCAGTTACAGGTAGATCATTAAGTGGTATACAGGAAATGGTGGAAGGTGATTAAGAGAAGTAGGACAGAGTTCAGAAGAGAAAAGCTTTGGATTTAACCTGCATATGAAGTGCTCTTGGAGTGTGTTGGTTAGAGAGATTGATAACTTTGGGAAATTATTCTGGTTTGCACAGGAGACTAGCATAGCCAAAAATAATAGTAGTACTTCTGGTATTTTCCAAAGAGATTATTTCTCCAACCCCAATGGTGATAACAGGTATATGATGGATGGTCTGTGGGTGTGGTGGAAGGGTCAACAAGAGAGAATAGAATGTCAGGCTTCTGACTTTGTCCCCTACTTTACAGCTTTGCTATATGAATTTGGGTGCTAGGAGGACAGTATAGAGATGTGAAAGCATGGGAGAGGTAAATTGTGAGAGATGACTTGGACAGCACAGAAGCTCAGTGGACAGTTGTGGATCCCATTCTAGTTGAGGTCCCAATAATGGTTGTTCTTTCTTGCCCAAGTGTCAGAATAGCCTGCATGAGTTACTGAAGGTAAATGAAGCTCACCCTATGACTGGCATAGAGCAAGCAGAATAAATGCACATCTCTCATCTTCTCTTCAGAGGGAAGGAATTGGTAAAAATCTTTTACCAGCATGATAAGTAGAAGGCCTTCTTTTTTATAAGGCCAGTTCTCAAAGACCAGAATAGGTGCCTGCCTTGTCTAATATACAAACAACTACAAAGAGAGTTAAGGAAAATGAAGAATCAGGCAAAGATCCTATAGGTTAATGACCCTCTTGAGCTTCATTTTCCTCACCTTTAATGACTGTGATAAAAGATAAAGGCTACAATTAAAGAAGATAGTGGAATGAGCAAAATTTCTGGCATATATAAGGACATATTATTTTTATTAGTTATCAATTGGTAGTTATAATAGTTCTATTTTTAGTATTTGTATGGCACTATCATTTTCATAAAAAAATATGACTCTGAATATTTGACTAGGATATCAAGATAGAATATGCACAGTAGACTGGCAAGGAAAAGATGGGGAATAGGTGTATGATGGATGGTCTGTGGGTTTGGAAGGGTCAATAAGAGAGATTAGAATGCCAGAAGGCCCTCATATATCATTGCTGACTTTCAAGGCCACATGAGGAAGAATGCGAGTGGCTTCCAGGGGCTAATAGAGTACCCTGGCTGACACTGAACAAGGAAGAAGGCCCTTCACATGCAAGGAACTGTATTCTAAAACAATCTGAACAATATTGAAAGTAGATTTTAGGTAAGAGTCAAGGTAATACCTTGAATTTGGCATCATTAAATCCTAAACAGAAGACTTAACTGAAGTTCCACACATTTCTGATCCACAATATTGTCATCTAATTAATGGATATTGTTTTAAGCTGCTAATGTGTTTGCAACAGTTTGTTATGGCAGCAAGAATAAACTAATGCAGATGCAGTGGTGAGTGGCCAATGCAAAGCGAAAAAGACATTCTGATTTTGAGAACCATAAGAACAATTCTGTCCATGACACATACAGGCAAATGAAACACTCTGGAACACTATTATGCCAAAAGCCACAGGATACAACTCTATGTCATTCACCTTATTTGGAGTCATTCAAGCAACTACTTTGAAAAATGAGGAAAGTAGGAAAATAAAACAAAATTTTAATTTTTAGATAGAGTTGAAGAAGGAAACAGGATGAAGAATTATAGCTATCACCTCAGAATAATCATTTTTAGGTCAAAGTATGATGATGTCCTTTCCTCAATAGGGATTCAACATCTAATGCTATAAAGAAACCTTAAAGCAACCATTATTATCTTCTGGGTACAGTGTCATACAAGAGACCCCTTACTTGCTTCACTCAGGGGAAAAAATGTTGATTGACATTACCAACACTCAAACCTTTTTGAAGGGTGTTCCCCAGAAAATTGGGATATTTTACATCAGTCTGGGAGCCCTGAAAGAACTGACACAATGAGAGACCCAGGAGAGTAAAAAAATGGCAGTTTGGTCTAAAAATCCTTTGCATAATTATTATGGAGTGAGCCAATGAAAAATCCTGGCTATCATCTTCTTCCTGGGAAGAGAATCGATTTATCCATGTGTCCAGTGCTCCATCTTCTCTGGGATTGCCCAGAGAAATAGCATCATCTTACCAGTTCTGGAGCTATGAGGGTCTGGCATACTTTAGCCACTTGGAGATGACAAAGACAGTAACTTTGGCTGGTAGCTTATCATAGATCTACACCGAGAGGTAGTGCCATAGATCCAGAGTCACATATTATAGAAAGAAAGAGTGGATTTAACACTTGACTTCTCTGGATATGCCCAAAGAACTAGAATAGCTGTGAAGCTCCAAGGGGTTTGGTAAAGTCCAGCAGCCTGTGGGAGAAAAAGGTAGAATTTTGGAATGTTAGAAACCATAGCTCATGGCACAGAGCAAGCATGATAAATTATCATCTTTTAGTTTCCCATGAAAGGGAAACAACTGGTAGAAACTCTGATCAGGATGATAAGGTCTTCTCTTACAAGGCAAGTTCTCAAAGGCTAGAAGAGATGCCTGCTTTGTCTAATGCACAAATTGCTAAAAGAGAGTCAAGGAAAATGAAGAATCAGGCAATGGTCCTCCACACAAAGGAATAAGATAAGTCTTCAGAGAATATACTAACAAAGTGGAGTTCTAGGACTTATCTGACAAATAATTCAAAATAACTGTCATAAAGTTGCTCAGCAAGATCAAGAACCAAAGGGAGAAATATACCACAATGCAATACTAGTAGGAGATATCAATATCCCACTTACAATAATTGATGTAACATCCAAACAGAAGATCAATGAAGCAGCAGAGGACTTAAGTAACATATAGAACATATGTACATAACAGACATATACAAAACATTCCACACAACAGCAGCAGAAAATACATCCTTACTAAAGACACAAAGATCATATTTCACATGTTAGGTCACAAAACAAGTGTTAAAAAATTTAATACTTAAATGATGCCGAAAACCCTTCTCTGACCACAATGGAAAGAAACCAGGAATCAATAACAGAAATAAAATGGGAAAATTTACAATCATGGAAATTATATAACACACTATTAAACAAGAATCTTCTTTGGATCAAAGAGGAAATGAGAAAGAAAATCCAAAAATACATGAAGACAAATGAAAATTAAAACACAACATATCCAAATTTATGAAATATAGCAAAAGCAGAACTAAGAGGGAAGTTTGTAGTAATATATACTTACATTAATATAGAATAAAAATCTTTTAAAAGAAATGGAAATTTATACCTGAAAAGGAGTGAGATAAAGAGGAGCAAAATGATCCCACAGAAAAGGAAAGAATAACAACACCATTAGAGCATGTATTAAAAAATAAAAAATGGAAACACAACATTGAAACCAAAATTTGGCTCTTTGAAAAACATTATCAAAATTGACAAACATTTAGCTAGATTAACAAAGAAAAAAAGAGAAAAAAATCACACAACTAAAACCAGAAATAAAGGAGTCATTACAATTGGTTTTAGAGGAAAAAATGATTGTAAAAGAGGATTGTGAATAATTGTGCACTGACAAATTGGGTAATTTAGAGGAAACAGATGAAGGTCTGAGAGACACACACATAACTTACCCAAACTGAATCATGAAGAAACAGAAACTATGAACAGACCTATATGTAAAAAGATTGAACAGTACTAAACAAAAAGTAAATAAATAAAAGTCTAGGAATAGATGGCTTCACTGATGAATCCTACCAAACATTTAAAGAATTAGCACCAATCTTCCTTGTAACCTTTCAAAAAATTGAAGAGGAGGACATTCTAAACTCATTATATGAGATCAACGTTATATAATATCAAAATCAGACAAGACACTATAGGTAAAGAAAATTCGAAATGTCTTTGATTAATATTGATGCAAAAATCCTGAACAGAATACTACCAAACAAGAGTTAACATCACATTTAAAGGATTTGCACCATGGCCAAGTGGGATTTATTCCATAAATGCAAGGAACTGGAATTGTACATTCTTGGTGGTAATATAAAATAATATAGCCCAATGGAAAATGGTTTGGCATTTACTAATAATTTAAACATAGAATGCCATATGATCCAGCATTTCTATTTCCTTCAAATCAAAATAACTTACAACCAGGTGTCAAAAAGAAATTTGTAAAATCATATTGATAGCAGTATTATTTATTATAACCAAAGGGTAAAACACCGTAACTATACATTGATGGGTGAGTGGATAAATAAAATGTCATACATACATAAAATAATATTCAACTTTGAGAAGGAATGAATTTCTGACACATGCTACGCCATGGATGAACCTTGGGAACATTATACTAAGCAAAATAAGTCAGTTCACAAAAGATAAATACTGTATGATTTTACTTACATGATGAAACTAAAGTAGTCAAATTAGCAGAGCCAGAAAAAGTAATGGTGGATGCCAGGGATCATAGGGAAGAGGGAAATATACAGTCATTGCTTAATGGATACAGTTTCAGTTTTTCAAGATGAAGCAAGTTCTTGAGATGGATGGTAGTGATGGTTACACATCGTGAATGTACTTAATACTGATGAACTACATGCTTCAAAATGGTAAGATGGTTGTTATGGAGCACTTGTATTTGTGTTCCTTCAAATTCCCATGTTTAAGCTATACCCCAATGTGATTTATTTGGAGGTGGGACCTTTGGGAAGTAATTACATTAAGAGGAAGTAAGAGGGTCAGACTACCACAATGTTATTAGTTTCCTTTTAAGAAGAGAATAAGAAACTAGAGCGTTCTCTCTGCTATCTGAGGACACAGGGTAAAGGCAGCTTCTGTAAACCATGAAGAGGACCTTCACCAAGAACTGAACCTATTTACTCATCCAATTTTGACGTCCCACTCTCCAGAACTTTGAGAAATAAATGTCTGTTGATTTATTCACCCAGTCTTTGGTATTTTATTATAATATCCTGAGCTAAGACAATGGTTTAAAAAAGAAAGGAAGGAACATATAAAGGTACAAATATTGCTATCAGGAGGCAAATGGGACAAAAATCAAGGAGGTTGTAATATATCATATCTATTTTCTCTGTTGTAGGAAGGACTGAGCCATCTGCTGCATGATAGGCAGAGTACAAAACAGCCTTTGAATACAATTAAGATAAGTTTAGGATAGTTTATTTGTAGATGAAAAAGAGTCAACTCAGAACAAAAAGGAAGTACTGAACCTAAAGGTTTAGACAGTGTTGGAATAGGGCAAGAAAGCAGTAATCTTGCTTTGATATTTGTGAAAGTCAACTAAAAAGCATACTGGTATATGGTGCAATTAATTGTGAGATATTATTTATCAGAATGTATTGAAAACAGTGTGCATTTAGGTTTAATAAAATCTGATAGTACTATTTAAAATTAATAATTAAGATCTACAAAGTCATTTAAAATCTAAAACAAATACCAATCCCCAAAATGAAAGTATTACTCTATGAAACTGTTTATAGTAAATAATAATGGGAACTATGAACTGAATAGTTTACCAGGTTCCAGGAATTTTACTAGGAATTTTGTGTGTCCTAATTCATTTAATTCTTACATTTTTACAAGTACTATTATGCCTAATTTTTGTAAGAAGTGAATGAAAATTCTGTACCTTAATTTATACTATCTAACCTTATTTGTTACTTTCTTACATCAGATCATTTACATGAATTACATCAAATATTTCTTATACTATGATGTATTATGACATGAATTTTATAAGTAAGTATATATGGGTATAAAGAGAATTACAGGTGTAAAGAGAATTATAAGTAGCCCTAGGTCATACAGCAAGTAGGCAGCCATGATCCTAGAGCCTATTCTCTGAATTCCTGTGGTATTGATTCAAACAGTGAAATACCCAGACCAGATAAGCGTTATGTTTGGCTATGATTTGTTGATGCAAAGACTTTTAACAACATTTCAGTAATCCTGTAGTTTACCAAACTACTTCTTCAACTTAAAATTTTTGGAGTAATGTTTTAAGAGTCCACTCTGAGAGGAACTTACACAAATTGACAATTGTTACCTTTAAAATTTTACTAGATGGGTTTTCAGCTTACAAGATCAGTACCATTCTTGAATAAAATGAGAAGAATGATTTTAGTTCCCTCACAATAAATATAATATTATGCATTGAAATATTAGCAAAGGTTGAGCTGAAGGTCCTTTCTTAATAGGCTAGAAAAAAGTCTGTAATTCATAAACAGTAAGAACATACTGTGTCTTGAGATGGACTTGAACTCATCAGTGTTTCCCTCATTGCAGATACTTAAACATTTTTAGCACCCAAGACAGTGTTTGTCATTTGTAGATATAAGTAAATTTGCTTCTTAGTTATGCCATATTTCCTTAGATGGTGTTTCCAATGGAAAATAAAGTGATTCTTCTTTTTAAAAATTTTTTTTTAGTTGTAGATGAACACAATACTTTTATTTATTTCTTTATTTATTGTGTGGTGCTGATAATAAAATCAGTGCCTCACATTTACTAGGCAATTGCTCTACCACTAAGCCACAATCCCAGCCCCTAAACTGATTCTTAAAATAGGTCGTTGCACATCTTTATACTTTTTTTAGAAAAAAAAAATTATGTCAGGAATTTCTGTGAGTCTAAATTCTAAGGCCACAATGATGGAAATGAAGGGCAAAACTTTAAAGCTTATTTCTCTTCTGGCTTCACAGTATCTGGATGGTGGAGCTGAGGAGTTATCTTGTGGGTATTTTCATTTTGATTACTATTTCCTTTATTCCTACCCTCTTCTGGCTTCTACTATGGCCTTTCTCCAGGAAGGAGGGACAGAACCCATGAATCCCTACCATCCTAACACATGGTGACCTCACTGTTCTTCATTCTCTAGTCTGGCTGGGTGCTGAAGCAAAGCCATGGCAAGGTATTACAGTCTTTGACATTAGAGCAAGTCAAGCACTTCCTGTTATGTCATTTAGCCTTTTCCTTTTCATACTCAGATATATTTTTTTTTTAACCTCCCTGTCTATCAGACACATTTTAATACAGGAAAAAGTCCCAGTGGTTTTCCTTCATAGCTAATTCTCACCATACTTCTGGGCCCAGGCCTGTGGTTATATAGTGGATGTCTTACAGAGAAACCACTGACACAGATGTCAGTAAGGGGTCATGAATCTTGTTCTGGTCCTGTGAAGCTATGCAGGGGCTCCTTCTCTTCATCTCTGTTCTTACTGTACCCCCAAATTCACTTTCACATTTGTTCCCATTTAATTTGAGCCTCTGTGACCTGTTTAATAACCATTAGTAAATTAATGTTTTCAAGGGAGAGACTGAGAAAAGGAGGCTTGCTACACAATTAGCAACATAATACATAAATTCCCTTGTGATAAAATAAGGTTATCTATATATCTAAAATAAATGATTAGTTATCCCTTTTTTCATCACTTAAACTTAAATCATCTTTTCTTTTTATGCTAAATTTTACTTTGCAAATAGGTTTATATTTATCATTCTTACTATGTTTTAAAAAAAATACATAATTTGGGCTGGGGTTGTAGCTCAGTGGTAGAGCTCTTGCCTGGCATATGTGAGGCACTGGGTTTGATCCTCAGCACCACATAAAAATAAATAAAAACAAAGGTATTGTTTCCATCTACAACCAAAAACATATTAAAATACGTAATTTTTAAAATGCCCCATTCAGGTATCATTTTATGTTAATTTAACTGCTAAAATTCTAAATCTTTTATCTATGTTTTTCTTTCTCACTGAAGTATTAGACTTTATTTACCTCCAAGTTTTGCTCTGATGGAAATGTCTGGTACTTGCCTGGAATTCCACCTCCTACTCTGTTGCAGTTCTTCAGACAGAATTGTTTGCCTTTTTATTGTTGTTGGAAATCCAGTGTCTGGTCTAGGAATTCGATGCTGAGGTTTCACATCACTGAAATCCACCAGGTTTGGTATAGTTCTGCCAATGCCAGGCTTTAAATCAGCATCACCACCAGGACTCATAAACCCTGAACAGGGATCACTTAAGGGTACATCATCCCGAAGTGGAAATAATGGATAATCTGGCCCAAAAGGTGGAGGATAAGGATAGTGTACATGATAGTTTGGCAGGACTGAAGGGGGATAAAGATGAAATTTAAGAAAGGGAGGATTACATTTCTTTTCAAATCTGCCAAAATCATGTCTGTCCTCAAATCCTTTCACAAAGGGAATATTCATTTTTCTTAAGAGATCAGAATAGTGTGGGTAATCTGTATTCTCAACAGTTTTTCTTCCTGAAGAGATAGACCTTTCAGGGATACTTATCTTTCTGGGTTTGCACTGAAACTCCATATCTATGGCCTATCTCCTTAAAAAATGACAGGAAATTAAATATTTCTGGTGACTTTTTAACTTAAAAAATTCTTATATTTCCAATAACTGAAGATTAGGGTTTATCCTGAATAAAATTTTTGATTCATATTTCTAAATGTTAGAATAGGGCTTTATCGTGTTTTTAAGGTAAAAAAAACCCCAAAAAACAAAAAACCTTTTTCCATAAAAAGGAGGATAGGGAAGCAAAGCAGAAAAAGAACAGAACCTAAAAAAAGCAGAGCCCTTGGTGCTTGGCAACAGCTAGAACTCTAACAAACTGAACTATTATGCACATCACAATGTAATTCTTAGGAAAACCTTGGTAGTAGTTTTTCCATGATGCATTTTTCTCCAATATTCAGGACAACTATATTCACTTCTCTATTTTAAAAAATTTCCATAAGTTGATATTTTATGGATAAAATGATAGCTAAGAAGTTTAAAGCAGTGGTCTAGTGACAACATATTTTTTTAAGAATGTGACTACAATGAATTTTCCTGATATAAACATTTTAATATTTGTGGTCTAAATAGGTGCTAAATCTAAATTTATTGCAAAGTAAATAAGTATTATACTAAAGATAATTTAGCATTCTAATTTTTAAGGAAAGTAAGCCCAAATTATAGCCAAAGTAAAGTCCCATCCTTTACATCTTAAATTGTCGTTACTTTTCTAATGCTACCATGGTGTTCAGGATATGAGCAATGAGGGTTTTTAAAACTCATTTTAGGAAATTACAAAAGGATATCAGTTTATAACCCACATGAACAATAAAGTCTCATTTAAGTGAGTAATATATCAGTTCACTTAAAATCTCTTTTAAACTACACAATTTGGTCTTGCATGAAAACTGCTCCCAAAGAAATTCCAAACATTAGAACCTGAGATAAAAGCTCACACCACATTTAGTGAAGCAAAAATTCAACCCAGGCAAAATTCTAGAAGAGCCAGGTACATGGCATGTATATCAGGTCAATTTTAAGACAGCAAAAGGTTAAGGTATCTTTGGTGAAACATAAAACCTTTAAAATTTTGAGATATACTCCTAAACAAGAAAGGAGGTTAAAATAACTGGTAAGGCTGCCTGGTTTGACTAGTGAGTTGTTAGTCCACTCATTCTTTCGTATTACATAAAGGTGACGATCCAATTGTTGTTAGGCAGTTTTTAGTTGCTCTTCATTGTTCAATATATTTGCGGCAACTGCGTAAGGTTTATTTTCATCATAGATCTGCTACCATCAAGTAAATCGTTCAAGATGCAAAAATGTAGAGGCATAATTCTCTTTCAATTGCTTTAAAACATGTTCTTGTTATAAATGGCCTCTTAGGCAGATAGGTGCTTTGCATATTTTTCTAAGTTAGCTGATGAACGATGATTTTCCAGGCTGACTGCGAAAGTCAATTCCGTCTGTGGTCCTTTCCTCCATTCTTCCATCGAGCTGCTTCTTAGTGTTTTAAAGCACAACCTTTAGCTTCCCAAGTGCACTAGTCTTTCTTCCAGTAAGTTCCAAAA
Organism: Glaucomys volans; assembly: GCA_020662805.1. Taxonomy (NCBI): domain Eukaryota; kingdom Metazoa; phylum Chordata; class Mammalia; order Rodentia; family Sciuridae; genus Glaucomys; species Glaucomys volans. The sequence continues at coordinate 138,480 of JAJEJO010000661.1, forward strand.
GTAGGTAATGTATGTGTTGCTAATATGAGATCCAAGCACTGTAGGTCTATTAACTCATAAATTTTGTGTTGATCACAGTTGTACCCCAAATGCTAAAATACAGCCTACAACCCGACTTTCAAAAAGGGGGTTCCCTCTGTCCATAACTGGTACTCAAAGGCCAAGGCGCAGGGCTTTGGAGCTCCAAGGTTCTTTGCTTAGCTGCAGAATCTTCGACGAATCTCTTAGGCTCTGAAGGATTCCCTGAGCGGCGGTGCTGTCTGGAAGATTCAGTGGACGCTCAGCGCGGGGCAGGGGTGAGCGTTCCTTCCTCTCCCAGTGTCAGAAGGCAAGCCCACATGCCAACACACTTTTAGCCCACCGCTCCAGCGGAAGTGGCGGCGAGTCCGTCCGGTCCGCTTTCCGGTCCGCCGCCCGCCAATTTCCGGCGGCGGGTGAGCGCGCGTCGCGTAACGACCTTCTGCGCGGAGTGTCGGCAGGCGGCTGCGGCGTGTGGATGGAGGCCTCGGCCTCCGGCCGGGCGTGGCGACCCTGGCGGCGGCCCCGGGCCGCGGGCTCCCCGCTCTCCCGGGCCGCCATCCTCCTCTTCTCCGCCTTTCTTGTGCGGGCGCCCCCGTCAGGTGAGGGTCGGCGGCGCCCGGGAGTCTAGCTCTGCTGGGCAACTGTGACTCCACCCTGGATTGTTTTTCCTGTGTCAGATGCACCCTGTTTATACCGACACTGTACTTAGTACCTGACAAAAAAGTATATTTTGTGTAGAGTCGTATAAAGTAACTGTGTTTGCACAGAGGAGCGAATGAGTGGAAAAATTAGTCTTTTGTAGATAAAAGAGCACTCGAAACACCCGTAAAGTTTGACATTTAAAAAGACTCAATAAACTCCTAAGTTAAACCCGTGGTTCATTTGCTGGCTTTATTTTTCACTGTGAATTCCATAATGATATATTGTCCTGAACCAAATTACTTTGTAGTGTGTGTCCTGTGATTTTAAAATATCCGTGATAGAGGAGCTCCCTCTATTGGCTTTAGCTATAAAATGCAGAGTATGCTGAAATTGTTTTTATATACATCTAAACTAAAATGGTTTTTCCATATTCTTTCTAAGTACACTTATGATAGAAACAAACATTGAAGAAAAAGTGAGAGTATAATCGAACTGTTAGTAACTAGAAAGATTTGGCTGCTTTATTTTGTTTACGTATTCTAGACGCTATTAAAAATAAAATCTCTCCAAGAATTGAATGAAAAGCACAAAAATCTTTTTACAAATGCTTAAACTCGTTAAAGTAAGGTTAAAAAAAAAAGAATTCCTCCAAGAAAAGTGTAGAAGGAATGTGCAAATAAGCATGGGACAGATGAAGTGAAGAGAAATTGAGTGAGTGGAGATTACAAAATAAGCTAAACTCCAGGCATCTGGAATCCAAAGACTGGTCTGTGAGAATAGCCAATAACCTTTATTTGCCGAGTAAGATACTTTTGAAAGTGGTTCATGGTTTTGTACCTAAAATGAAAGGGAGTGTTTTCATTTTAAAATCTTCACTTTCTTTTGATCCAGTAATAAGACTAGATCAATGAGGGTATAAGAAGTGAATAAGGATTCAATACCTTTATATGTAAACCTTGAATACTAAAGGCCTGGTATTGTATGGCATTTTATAATGTATGCAGATGCCATTCAGTCCTAAAGTAACTCTGTAAGGTGGAATTATTGTCAATTCCATTTTACAAGATGAGAAAACTGAAGCTCCTAAATTTAAAGTAACTTTCTTAAAATCAGTATGTGATGGGATTTAAACTTAGCCCTCTGGCTTTTAATACCATTCTTTTTTATTTGCACTTTACTTCTTTGCTGTTAGAGAGTATTTGGGTACAATGCTTTGCAGTACTGTATTTTTATACTAATTTCCTCACTTGTTATGTTCACACTATTATGCCTATCAAATGTGTTCATTTGCAAAAGGGAAATCAATATATTTAGCTCCATGTACATGATGTAATGCTTTAATTCTTGATAAGTTGACATAAACACTGATAGTTGCATCAGTTGAATTTATAATAAAGAAAATTATATATGTGCATAAATAACTACAATAAATGTGGAATGAATGACATAACAGGTGCTAGTGATATACCGTATCGGGTGATAATTAAGGACAAACAGGAGTTTTGAAAGAGGTGGTATTTGTGATTTGGGTCTTGAAGGATGGGAGATTTGAGATTTAGAAAGTAAAATAGAGTGTTCTAAGTGGATTTAGAAAAAGCCAGAGATAAGATGTAATAGGGAGAAACAGAAAGTAGATTAAACTCATTAGGGCACAGGAAGATGAGTAGAGTTGGAAAAGAGATATCAGATACAAAAGGAATGTGATTTGTGGGCTTAGCCTTTGGGTAAGATGAAGTATACTTTAAAACTTTGGAGTTTCCATTGAGGAAAATTATTGACCATTTGTTTTTGTTTTGCTTTTCATAGTTGGATATTTGGTTCGATTTCCAAGAAGTTTTCGCTTGACCCAAGAGGCAGTGAAAATAGTGGGATCATCAAATTTTCCAGGTATTCATAAATAGACTTATGGTAATTTTAAAAAGTTATTACTTTTTGTTTAAATTTTTGTTCTTTTTACCTATACATGACAGTAGAATGTATTTGACATATCATACATACATGGAATTTAACTTCCTGTTCTTGTGATTTGTTCAAATTTTATTAATCTTTTCCAAAAGGCTGATGTTCCCTAGCTCTCCTTGTCTTCTAAAGTTCATGTTCTTCTACAGAAAAGGATTAAAGTTGTTTCCATATAGTTAGGTTCTTCCAAGTCTAATTTTTATGCCATAATGACTTAATTTGCAAAGAATAATTATAAAATTTAGCTGAAGTTGCCTATATTGTTTTTGTTATATAGTACTAGCTATAATATTAAGTGTGGACAATTTAAATATCTAAAACATTTTTTTGGGGTGCTGGGGTTGAACCAGGGCATTATGCTTGCAAGACAGGCATTCTACCAACTGAGCTATATCACCAGCCCCTCTAAAATATTTTTTCAATGAGATTTTGGATTTGCAAGACCTTAAAAAAGTCAGGAGACATAGAAAACACAACATTGTTTTTTGCATTTTTATTAGGTTATAAATTGATTTTCCATTAAATTGGTGGGTTGACAAGATTAGATAACATCCCCACTATCTTACATCACTTTTCATCACTCTTAATAAAAACACCATACTCATTAAGCCATCACTTTCCAGCCCCGGAAACAACAAATTGATTTTTCTGTTTGTGTAGATGTGCCTATTCTAGACATAAGTGGAATTATACCCCGTGTAGCCTTTTGTATCTGACTTCTTTCACTTAGTTTAAGGTCTTTGAGGCTTATCATGTTATGCAATATGTAAGTACTTTTTTCTTTTTTGAAATTGCATAATATTTTATTTTATATAAATTTTGTTTTCTTGTCTCTTGGGAGTATACCTAGGAGATTTGCTGGAAATCAGATGATCCTATTTTTTACATTTCGGAAAGCTGCCAAACTAATTTTCAAAGAGCCTGAACCGAGCTTACTTTCACAATTCTTTTTAGAGGGTTCAAACTTTCCAACATCCTTACCAATACTTGTTCATGTCCATCTTTTTTGTTTACAGCTATCCTAATGTGTGTGAAGTGGAATATTGTGATTTTGATTTTGATTTGTATTTCCTTAATAGCTAATGATGTTGTGGTTATGGTTACATGGATACATGGATGTCTTTTTGCAGAAATGGCAATTCAGATTCTTTGCCTGTTTTTTGAAATTTTTTGGTTGTCATTGAGTTGTAGAGTTTATATATTCTGAATGCTGAACTCATATCATACAAATGATTTACAAATGTTTTCTCTATTATGTGGATTGTGTTTTAACTTTCTTAATGTGTCTTTTGAAACTCACATTTTAAAGTTTGATAAAATCTAATTTCTATTTCTTTTCTGGTACTTCAGAAATTATCACCTAACCAGTTGTGACTATTAATGGAGCAATAATTTATTCATTAGTTTCTTTATACGAGTTTCATTGTTTTAGCTCTTATATTTAGGTCTTTGGTCCATTTGAGTTAATTTTTGCTTATGATGCAAGAGAGAGATCAGACTCCTTCTTTAGCATATGGTTGTTATCTAATTGTTCTAGCACCATTTGCTGAAGATCCTGTTCTCTCTGTATTGTATTGTCTTGGCACCCTTATTAAAAAATGATTAGCCATAGTTGTGTGAGTTTATTTATGAGCTCCATTGATATATATTAATTTCTGTTCTTGATGTTTGTAGTTTTTAGTGTACAAGTCTTACATTTCTTTTGTTAAATTTATTTCTAATCATTTATTATTTTGAGGCTCTTATAAATGGAAGAATTTTATTAATTTGTGGATTGTTCATTGTGGATTATAGAAATAGAATTTATATATATATATATATATCCATCCTTATATCAATACCTTGCTGTCTTGGTTATTGTTGCTTTATAGTAAGCTTTCAAACCATGAAGTGTGAGTCTTCAAAATTTGTTCTTTTACAGATTGTTATGGCTTCTGTGGGTCCCTTGCATTTCCATATTAACTCTGGATTTAGTGTGTCAGTTTCTTCAAGAAGTACCTTGGACTTTACCTAGGAATTGCATTGAATCTGTAGATCTATTTTTGATATCTTGACAATTTTAATCTTTCAGTCCATGAATGTGGACTGTCTTTCCATTTATTTAAGTTTTATTTCCCTTCATGTTGTTTTATAGTGTTCAGTGTGCTTGTAAGTTTTAATTTTGTTAAATTTAATCCTAAATATTAATAATATTGACAAATTATAGTAATACAGTTGATATTTTGGTCATATCCTGTCACCTTGCTTAATTCATTAATTAGCTCTATTTTTTAGGGGAGGGGTTTCCTTAAAATTTTCTTTGACATCTGCAAATGGAGATAGTTATATTTTCTTCCTTTCCAATCTGAATGCCTTTTTTTTTCATGCCAGCTTCTTTTTAGAATCTCCAGTTCAATTTTGATGATAACAGATAATTTTTCTTGCTGCTGATCTTAGAAAAGGGAAAGGTTTCAGTTTTTATCATTAGGTTTGATAGTAGGTATGAGGTTTTTTTTTTAAAATATCCTTCATTAAGTTGAGGAAGTTCCTCTGCTCATGGTTTTATTGAGTTTGTGTCATTGTATGTGTGTGTGTGCGTGTGTGTGTATGTGTGTGTGTGTGTGAGAGAGAGAGAGAGAGAGGTGGATTTTCTCAAATTTTTCTATATCTATGGAAATGGTCATTTGGTTTTTAATCCCTGCTTCTATTAACGTGTTCCATTATATTGATAAATTTTTGTATTTTGAACCAACATTGCATTCCTGAAATAAATCTTAGTTGATTGTGATATATAGTCCCTTTTTTTTTAATGCTGCCAGGTTTGGTTGCTAGTATTTTGAGGATTTTTATACCTATATTCATAAGGGAAATTGGTCTAAGTTCTCCTGTGATATATTCATTTGATTTTGGTTTTAGAGTAATACTGGCTTCGTAGAACAAGTTGGGATGTTTTTCCTCTTGTTCTATCTTTTTGAAAAATTTTGTGAAGGATTATTATTTATAGTGCTTTAGTGTTTTGGTAGAATCCACCAGTGAATCCATCTGGTACTGGGTTTTTCTTTGTGGAAATTTTTTGAATACTAATTTAATCACTTTGTTGTTTTATGCCTGATCAGATTATCTATTTCATTATGTCTTCTCATGAGAAAGAAGCTAGTAATTGAGGATCATTTGCATGTTACTGGTTCCTTCCTTTGTTGCTACCAGTATTGTATCTTTGTTTATGGACTTAATTATGTATCTGTGTATAAATTTCTTTGAGTTTATTTTGATTGGAGTTCATTGAGCTTCTTGGATTTGTAGATTTATACTATTCATCCTTTTGGGGAGGTGTTTATCATTATTTCTTTAAATATCTTTTGTGTCTCTTTCTCGCCACTCTTCATGGAGCACTCATTATTATGCATATGCTGGTAATACTTGATGATTTGTCATGTCTCAGTCTTTATTCATTTATTCTTATTCCTTTTTTTCCTCAGATTGGAAAACCTCAAGATCTTAAAATTCACTGATTCTTCTGTCTGATCAATCTGTTGATTCCTTTCAGAGAATTTTTCATTTCAATTATTATATTTTTAATGGTTCTTTTATAATTTATCTCTGTTGATATTCTCTATTCAGAGAGACATCAGCTCATGCTTTTCTTTATTTCTTTAGACATTGTTTTCTTGTACTATATTTAAAATAGCTAATTTAATATATTTATGCAGTAAGCCCAATATTTGGTCTTAATTGTAGGGTCAGTTTCAACTGACTGCTCTCTTTTGTTCTGTATATATGATTGTACTTTCTTGTTTTTTTGTTTTTTTTTTTCATATTTATGTTGAAATGTTCCAGTTGAAAGCTGGAAATACTAATAACATAACAAAACAACTCTGTAAGATTCTTCCTTCTTCCCAGAACATGATATTGTTCACCTATCTTGTTTATTTGTTTAGTGACTTTTCTGAACTGATTGTGTAAATTACTCATTCTTCATCTTGCATAACCACTGAACTCTCTGAACAGTTACGTTTAACTAACGATTATCCAGAACTCTAAAATTAAACACCTGAAATAGGTTAGTCCTTTAGTCTTTGCTGAGATCTATGTGTACATGTTGTGTTGTATCTTTCATTTTTAGCCAGATATTAGACAGTTCTACTGTAGGATTCACTTTATGCTATGCAGAATCTCAATTTCAGTCAGAGATGAGAACATGAGGCTTCTTGGTGTTTACTGAGAGGTCACACTGTCATTTGCATACATACAGCCTGGAGCATTCATGTGGCCTTCTATTTTTTTAGGAATGTGTCAGTTTTCTGAGTTCATATGGAAATGTCACTCACCAGGTTTTTCTCTTAAGCTTTTTGGTTAACTTAAACCTTTCCCTAACTATTCCTCACCATATCAGGCAATCAGTCACAAGATGGCCTTGTGAGTGGGATCTTTCAAGAAACTGCTAGACAGTGTAGAACTGTCTAATTATGACAGTTCTCTGGGAAGGAAGTTTTGGAGGTACTCTGATCTTGTTTGCCCCTTCTAGTGGTTGCTAGTCCGATGGTTCTCACTATAATTTAAGACTATTTGTTGTCAAGGATACTGCAAGTTATAAAAATGCTGTAAGATCCCTTCACAAGGATCTTATTTTGCTTGAGCTGTTGTAACAAAGCACTACAGACTGAGTAGCTTATACAGCAGAAATAATCTCACAGTGCTGGAGGATAGAAGTCCACAATCAGTTGCTGTCAGTGTTGGTTCCTCTGAGCACTGTGAGGGCAAGATCTGTTCCTTGTGTTGTATATTTTCCCAGTGTCTCTTCACATTGCCTTCCCTCTATACTTTTACAACCAAATTTTTCCTTTTACAAGAACATCAGTCCTTCTGGATTTGGGCACAGGCTCAAGATTTAATTTTGATTTCCTTTATAGATTCTATCTCCAGATAAATTCACATTCTCAGGGACTAGGAATTAAGACTTCAACATATGAATGTGAGGTGATGAGAGGAGAACAATTCAACCCACAACACTGAGATTCAATTGTTTTTGTTGTATAAATCTTCCTATTTTGAGTAAATGATGAGTTTCCAGAGTTCTGAAAATGCTTATTACTTTTATGAAAAAAAATTTTTTTGGAGTTTCTTACCCTTCCTTGTTTGTTGATTTTACTAGTTATAACTTTTAAATCTGGATCCTAAATAGTTATTTATAGGTGATTTCTTTACTAGTTCATTTTATTGAATAATATTAAATTTGTTTTTTAAATGAATTAATATTACAATTCAGCAGACAGGTTTTTTCTTTTTATCAGAAGTATTTTTAATTTCTTTTAGACAGACATTTTGCTGGAAGTGGCTCCTTAGTATGCTGACTGTCTGGATTTTCTTCAGTGTCTTTTGTTGTGCAAGGTCTCAGCATCTGTCTGTGTTGGCCATTTTTCTGATCTGTGATCCTTTCTTTAACTTGTTCACATTTTACTTGTTCTATTAATGTCAGTTTTCTATTTTTGTTTACTCATGTATCTATTCATTCAGTGAGCATTTGTTTAGATTTTTTGTTATGTTTTCAGTTAATTTCATTTCTTGATGCATATAAATCTTTTTGTACTTGTTCAAACATTTTTTGGACCTGTTATATCCAGGAGTAGTTGATGAGCATCATAGGACCTAGCATTCTCCATTTCACTAAGTTAGTGGTTGCACTAGTTCGCCATCTTCTCCAGCAGAATTCAAGGGGCTTCCATTTTCCCACATGTTCACCAGCATAAAAATATTATGCAATTTTTCTGGTTTTTGCTCAGCAAAAGGTTAAGCTGCCTCTGTTCATTCTTTTTCTGGCTGTTTTCAAAGGAGTTATTTCATATTATTTGTATTCCAGTTATAACTCCATCATTGATTTTCTTTGTTGGAATATCTTCTTCCAAAGGTCAAATCAGTTAAAGTTTGCTTCTGTTGTATAGGATTGAACAGAAATTGTTAAAATTTAATCATCTGAATTTAGTATTTTTATGTTTGTACTTTTGGCATGAAAATAATTTTTCTATAATACTAAGTCATAAAGGTATTATTTTAACATTTTATTTAAATAATAATTTGTGTTCAGGTTTTTAGTTAACCTGGAATTTATTTGTATTTGGTATAAGGTATAAATCTAAGTTCAAATTTGCATATGTATATATATATGTATGAATTTTTGCCATTATTTTTAATAACCTGTATTCTCTGTAGTAACTAGATTCCTCTTCTATCAGTATCAGATTTTTATACTTCTGTTTTTTCCCTAGACAAACTATTTGTTCATATATCATTCTACTGTTTTATTTAGTGTAACCTTGTAATATATCTTAATATATTTTGTCAGTCTTTCCTCTTGTATTTATAGAATTGTGTTAGCAATTTATGAAACTTTAATCTTTTCAATGCTCGCACATGTGCATTTTGTGGATTGAACCCAGGCCCTTGAACTTGCTAGGCCAGTGCTCTATCACTGAGCTACAAGCCCAGCTCTCAAATACATTTTAGAATCACTATGGAAGAATTTCTGGAAGCACTTCTTCTGAGTTTTTACTTAAAGATATGGTGGGTATCACCCACGTATATATATATATTATGCCAATAAATTGGCATTTAAAAAATTATGTGTATACTCCCATGATTCTTTTGTGAGTTACTTTGTTTTTTGCTAGAGTCTGAAACTTCTTACTTGATTAGAGAATAGTTTCAACATATCATTCTCTGTTATGTCCTTTCTCCTAGCATGGTTCAATGTATTATTGTTGATACTCAGCAGTATTATTTATTTTGGTATGATGACATTGCATTGGGAACCTATTTTGGATTCACCTATAGTTGCTGTGATTGAAATATATACAGGAGTTTTAGTGCAAATTAGTGGAAAGACACAATAATGGCATGGGTACTATCAAAAAAACCAAAGTAGAAAGCACATATTTGTATTGAGTTTCCAAAGATGAAGAGACATTAGGTATTTACATGAATAAAATCAGAAAGGAGTGATATCAGTACTGCTTTGACCTGCTGAAGGCAGAAATTGTGAAAGGAGGTGTGGTGAGACACATATAAAAAAAATAGGTCATGAGGAAACCAGTACATGATGTCCAGGAGTGAAAATTTATGGGGTGAGTTTTTATTCAAGATTAGAAGAGAGAAAAGAAGTTTCAATGGAGAGATGTAGAACAGAAATAAGGAAAAAAGCAAAAATTAAAGGGACCTCAGAAGTGTGATACAGAGTTTAATGGAATCAAAACTGTCTTTGGAAATGTTAATAGATAAATTTTTTGTAAATTTTTATGAGAAAATAATGAAAGTACAAAAAAGTGTTGCAAATAAAGATGGTGAAGCAAAAATTCATTATAATCAATAATTTTATTGTAACTTGAATAATTATTAAAATATAAATTTCTAAAATAGCTTTGATTAAATTACTTAGAAGACTTATAACCAAATTCAACCTTGATAATGCAAAATTTGTTTTCCTACTCTATTTGTTGGAAAAAAAGTATCAAAAAAACAAATTATGTATTCCTTCAGGGAAAATTTACAGAAAGAAATCTGGCCAGTTCATTTCATGTGGCCATTATAACCTTAGATACCTGATGTCTACCTTAATTATAATAAATAATAATGAATATTAAATATATCATAATAAATGCTTAAAATGGTAAAATAATGAGTAGTATAAAGAAATTGCACACATTTCCATTTATGAACGTAATCTATTAATTGAGGCATTCAATTAATTTTTTTCAAGAAGGGAAAGCATATATGATCACCTCAAACATGGAAAAATGTTAAAATTCAATACCAGTTTATGATAAAATTAATGACTTAGGAGTTTTCATAACCTGTGAAGGTATATACATATGTGAAAGTACTTTCAAGAAACATCATGTTTTATGGCAAAACTTTGAAGGTAATCTCTCTTAAGGAGAATTTTTATTTTCAGAAAGTTTTTATTTTGTTTTATTTATTTATTTATTTAAAATTTTTATTTAGAGATAGGATCTCTCTAAGTTGCTTAAAGTCTCACCAAATTGCTGAGGCTGACTTTGAATTCATGATCCTGCCTCCGCCCCCCAGACTACTGGGATTACAGGTGTGCATGCGGATAACAATTTTTATTTTAAGGGATTACAAAAGTGTTTGCATATGGTAAATCAGTGAAGAGTTGGAATTTTCTAAAAACTTACTTATGAGTGAATGCAACACCATTGAATATTTATACAGTATGGTATAAATTTTGTATCCACTAAAGAGTACAGTTTTTGCTTGTCATGATTCTTTAAATTTTAAAGCAGGATGGGACATAGTACTTCATATTTAAGCTTAAAGTATATATTTATTGACTTTTATGGGTTAGAGATTGTGCCTATGGATTATTTTGTCCAATACATTGCTGTATCATTGTGAATAATGTATTATTCCTCTAATCCAAACAATTTATTTATAACCTGTGCTCATGTTTTAATGCCTTTGTAATACAGATCAGGTCTAGATAAAGAGACCATCTTAATTTCATGTAATATAAATTATACTCTGAGGATATAGTTAATATATGTGAGCTCTGAATAAAAAGTACCAGTGCATTATGTTCATTTTGAGGATACATGCACACACACACATGTTCACTAACACACATGAGCCAACACTTATACAGCAAATACATGTTAATGTCAGTTACATAGTTGCAGTGAAATTAAGCTCATATCATCAAGTAATAGAAGAAAATAATCCAAAGAAATATTGCAAGACAATATAACTCAATCTATAAAAATATAATGTATTATACAGAAAGAAAGAACATAAAATATATTTGGAACATTTTAATATTTTATTTTCAGTGAAAGTATATGTCATGCTCCATCAAAAGAGTCCACATGTGCTATGTGTAACCCAACGACTGCGAAATTCCGAACTGATAGATCCGTCATTCCAATGGCATGGGCCAAAAGGAAAAATTGTTTCAGGTAGGTTTTATTTCAGTTATCATAATTAAATAGATGTATCTGAAGTGTACTCAGAGCCAAAAAACAATGCTTATATCTCACTTATTTCCTCAATTATTTTCTTTGTACTTTCTTTCTGGATAGGTCTACCCTTAGATGGTGTCTCTATATTTTACTTTTCTTTATTCAACAGAGAGACATACCACAAGATTGAACTATTTGGAGAGTTCTCAGAGCATCTCTATTCCAAAAAAATCCCCCCCCCACACACAAATTAGTTTATATATCTGACTTCTTTGCCATTTTATATATTTACCTTCATATTTTTGTTTGAAATGCATATTTCACTTTTGTTCTGTTTCTAATTTGATAAAAGCTTATGTATTTTTATAGTGTACCTAAAAACATAAATTAGATGGTTTTGTTTATACCCTTACTAGCAATACAAACTAATGAATTTAATACTAAAGATGTGTTCAATGAAGTGCCTAATCATTTTTAGATAGCCTTTGAGGAAAGGTTTTTTTAAATTTACCAGTTTTCCTTTTCTTTCTTTTTTAAAACCATTTATGGATTAGAGATAATACCTGTGGATTAAAATCTGCAGGGTTACATTACTTATCATGGATAAAGGAAAGTATAATTATTCAAAAGTCTTCCTAAAGATATTTTCATAGGAAATATTTATTTTTAACATGTTTTAATTCATATTTTTATTTAGTTGAGGGACATGCATTTTTATAATACCAATGCTCATTCTAAGTAGTCTAAGCTTTAAAGAATCAATCTGCTCTCTAGATGAGGTGGAGATTCTTTGGAAGTGAGTTGTCTAGTATCCTTTAGTCAATGACTACTTGGTAGATGCAATTGTGCTAGATTTTGTGGGAGATAAAAACATCAGATATAATTCTGCTTCACTGCAGTAACATAGTAGGAGCAGTTGTGCTGTGTATTCATGGAAGGGGTCAGTAGCATGTTTACATTAGCAAAATGGTTCAGGTGTAAAAACACTTGATACTGAAAATACAATAAAATTCCATTTTTGTTGTTCCCTAATAGTAGCATATAATATAATACAAAAATATAATTTAAATACATTCTGTATTATATTGAAACTGTTAAGTTGAAAAATAGAAACATTTAAGTGTTAAATTTTTCTGTTGTGTTTGTTGTTCCTTTGATTTGGAAATTGAAATTTGAAACATTTTTTTTTCTCTTAAGTTGGCATGCCTGGTTTTGTATGCAGTTTATACTACATAGTATGTAATTCAGTTTATCCTGTTAGTATATAATTCAATTTATCCTTTAAGTAGGAGCAGTAATTTATTTTACTTAATTTCATAACAGAAAAATAGATACTCAGAAATGTTGTTATTTCCAGATAAGGATAAAATCACATTAATGCAATGTTTTTTATGTATATAAAAACTATTGTCAGGGAATTCTGATAGTCTAACTTTGTGATTGTTACATCATAGTTCATTGTCTACAAGCTTTTAAAGTATATTAACACTTGTTACTTTTATTTCAGAAAGAACTGCTAAATCTCTAATTTTCTTAAAGTTTGTAAAAGAGGAGCACTTTGGACTATAACTTAAAGTACACTGCACTTTAGTTATTTATTGAATATTCTAAAGATAGTTTGACTAAAATTGAACCAAAGAAATCATATTATTATGTAATTACTTGTACATTCTTTTGGGAAAAAATATGTAGTTGTTTAGATATGTCATGAAATGTAGGGGACAATTCTTAGATTTGGTCAGTCTTTCTTATTCAAGTATTTATTTACAGAGGTATTGCATATCTTGTGAAAAGTTCTGTACCTCCTACTTACCTTTTTTCGATGCATGAATTTTCCGACTTTTCTCAGTGTTTACACAAATATATCTAAGTATATACACACTTATGTGTTTTGGTTTTCCCCTATAAACTACCCTTATCATGCTTTAAAAATGATATCATAGATTATATTTGTTATACCTTAATTTTCTATTTTGAAATATATATATACAAATGTTTATAAGATATATGGAAGTTTGAAGCATAGTAACACAAATATCCTTGAACCTAAAAGTTAAGATATGCTATTACCAAGACTGGACTTCCCAGTAAGTTGCTTTAAAATCTCTTTTCTGTATCTTCAACCCCCAACCCCCAGGCAAACACTGTCCTGAATATTTACAGTTTTATTCTTTTCCTTTTATTTGTACATTTGCCATATAAATTTATGCATATGTACATTCTTTTATGAATTCTAAAAGTGTATATTTTGGCTTAGTTATGAAATTTTTTCACATTTTTCTTTCACCACCTCTGCCAGTGTTCTTATTAATGATGAATAAAAATTATATATATTTAAGGTGTACATGTGACATATTGATATAGGTACATGTAGTGAAATAATTGCACAATCATGCTATTAACATATTGATAATTTCATTATTGCTTTTTTTCTTGTGAGAACACTTAAGATCTATATTCTATTAGCAGAATTCAATTATACAGTACATTATTGTGAACTATAGTCATGATGATACACATCATTTCCAGAAATTATTTATCTTATAATTGAGAGTTCATGTGCTTGCACCAACAACTGGCAGTTTACCCCTCTATACCCTAATAATGACCCTTCTCTTCTCTGTTTATATAGTTTGCCTTTTTTAGTTTCCACACATAACTAACATCAAGCATATATGTCCTTCAGTGTCTGACTTATTTCACTTAACAATGAATTTTATAAAAATAATATAAAATTACTGTTACTGGTTATGAGATAGTATTCTAGGCAGTTTACACATATTCTTTATTTACTTTTCACAATAATTTTTTCTAGTAAGTACAGCAATTTTCTTTCTCTATTGAATATATTGGAAAACAAAGGCATTGAGTGAATAAGGTATATATCTAAAGTCAAATGTCTTTGCAGTCTGGTTTCTTATAGATACAGTCTCAATGAGGAAGAAATCGGATTATCACCAGTTTATGAATTTTGGTAGTTTGCATCTTTTAAGGAATTCATCCAGCTTGTTGGATTTGTCAGCTTGTTAACTTTAAGTGTGCAAAGTTGTAGTAAAAAGTAGTTGTAATATTTTCTTATCTTTTTAATATATTCAGGATATATGGCAGTAGCTGGCCCTATTCCCTCTTGGTTGTTGATTGTGTCATCTTTGTTTTTGTTCTCTCCGGCTACATGTTCAAAACTGTATCATCTTTTTGAAGGACTGGTTTTTAGTTTCATTGATTTTCTCTTGTTATTTTTCTGTTTTCAAAATATTGATTTGTTTTATTTGTATTATTTCCTTTTGGTTCCTTTGTGTTTAATTTGCATGTCTTTTTCTTTTGCTGGTTGTAGAATTCTGGATTGGCAGGGTTTTTTTTCTTTCAACATTCTAAAGATGACACTTATTTTTGCTAGCATAATTTCTAATAGGAAGTCTGCTGTATTATCTTTGTCCTTCTGTAATCGATGTACCATCTTTTTCTAGTATCATTGGCTTTTCACTTTTGGTGATTCAATTCTATTTTTTTTTTTCTTTTTGTATTGGTGATTGAACCTAATCACCCCTGAGCTATATCCCCAGCCCTTTTTATTGTTTATTTCATCTTCAGATTCCTTTTTGCCCCATTCTTTGTCACCCCATCTTCTAAAATTCCCTGATATTCTATCACACTTACACAGCCCTTTTTTAATATAATTCTATAGATCTCATGTTTTCCTTTTTTCTTCTTGTGTTTCAGGTTGAGTAATTTTACATTTTTAGTATTTCCATTAGATCATTTCTATAGTTTGAATTTCTCTTCTAAAATTACTTAACTGATAATACATGTCTGTTTTCCAGTACATCTTTTACCACATTATTTTAAATTAATCATTGATAATTTTGATACCTATGCCATGAAAGAGTCTTGTCTTCAGCATTGCTTGTTATCTTGTGAAGGTGCCAGTTTTTTGCCTTTTAATGTGCCAATTTTTTTTTGAAGGTGGATGTCTTGAATAGAACAGTAGATATTTTTCTGCTTTGAGATAAACATCCTTTAGTGTTAGAGGTTTGTGTTAATTTAGTAAAAACTTCTCAGACTTTGATATTGATTGTTGCTATGACTATATTCAGTGCATTAAAATGTTTAAGTACAGTTTGATTCATTAGAAATTTTTTTCCAATATTTCCTTGGGTTTCTCATTTTGAAGGGTTGCTTAGAAAGTCTTTCTTGCAGCCTTACCACCTTTGTTCCACTGCTGTTTTTTTTTTTTAATTAAACCCTTATTAGTGATTGGTAATTCAGAAAGAGGGACCTTTTCTGAGCTGGTTTACTTTTAATCTTTGACAAGCATAGAGTCTCAGTTTCTTGGGATTTTGGCTTTCATGATTGCTGCAGTTCTTCCTCCAGCTTTAATTCTGACCTAGCACTTCTTCCTGACTTTTTGCCAAGGATGAAAGACTGTTTCCTGTTTCCTGTTTCTTGAGCTGCAACAAGTCTCTGTAGTACTATAGGTGACAGTTTCTGTTTTTTCTATTTTTTAAAGCTTTGTTCCATTGAGAGGTGGGGGGAAAATGGGTATAGGTAGAGTTTTGGAAAGGCTTACATTCCTCTAGCCAGTCCCTATGGAAAGCTTGCTTGTTTCCCTGATGTTTCCTGTTAGCACTTGGAGGAGTTTATGAATCAAAAATCAGTAACATTGCACAACTACTTCCTACTCTGTGATCCCTAGAGGATTCATATGCTCACATTGGTCTTCACTTGGCTTTTAACAATTCATCATAAAATTTTGACTGAATTTTCTTACCATAAGTCAAATTTCTGTTGATGTGACAAAATACCTGATACAAATAGCTTAAAAGGAAGGAGTACTTATTTTTGACCCCCAGTGTTGGAGGTTTCAGTTCATAACCTATTGACCTGTTTGTAGACCTTTGGTGAGGCAGGGAATCATGGCCAGGGCATATGGTGGCGCAAAGCTGTGAACCTCATGGCAGCTATGAAGCTGAGTGTCACTTTTATAACAAAATTCCTCTCCCCGAAAATCTATTAAGCTGTGAATTAATTCATTGAGGCCAAAGTCCTCATGACCCTCTTATCTCCCAAAGACCCCATTTTTGAACCCTTCTGCATTGGGAACCAAGCCCTGAACACATGAGCTTTTGCGGGGCATTTTGGATCCAAACTGTAACAACTACTTATATAACAGCTGAAGCAAATGCTAAGGTCCTCATTCTCCTTTTAGGCCCTATCTATTCTCAATTATGCCCTGCCACCTCAATTCCATTATAGATCAAGAAAAATTGTTAATTGGCAGGATTTTTTTTTCCTTCTTGTAATGATGAGTTTGGTACTCTTACATTCGTTTTCCATTTCTGAGCTGAAATCAGAAGTATAAACGTACTTCAAAAATAATTAGCTATAGCTGGGTGTGGTGGCGCACGCCTGTAATCCCAGCGACTCAGGAGGCTGAGGCAGGAGGATTGCGAGTTCAAAGCCAGCCTCAGGAATTTAGCGAGGACCTAAGCAACTCAGTGAGACCCTGTTTCTAAATAAAATACAAAATAGGGCTGGGGATGTGGCTCAGTAGCCAAGTGTCCCTGAGGTCAATCTCCGGTTCAAAAAAAAAAAAATAGCTATAATTAAGTTATGCTTAAATTTTGTTAATTTTAGAGCTTCAAGATATGAACTTCTAGAGATCTAGTTCAACTCTTAAGTTTTTAGATATGCTAGAAAGGAAGTAGTACTAACTTTAATGAAAGATATGTTGAATATCTGTTGTTGCATAAGTTCTTAAACTATCTTATGTTATCTGTGTCAATTACATAGCCCTTAAGTTCATGAATTTCCATTTAGACTTAGTCCCTTAAGGATCTATGAAATGATCACTGACAAGCTATATTGTAGAATGAGTTCTATGGGATATGACATTCTCTGGATATATTTTAAAAGGGTGATTTTTACATTTTTTAAAAAGTCAGTTGACATTTTATTATAGTTTTAATGCTACTCAGTTTTCTGACCTCATAATATTTAACATTTGTAGTAGTTATTTAAATAGATATTTTGATACATTTCTTGATACTTTTTGAGTGGCAAACTTTCATTTCAAATTCTTTCTAAGGAATATATGACCTCATTGATGATTTCTTTAAAATTTATAGGCATTTTCTGTTGTATTACTATGAGGCATTTGTTTCTGTTAAAATTGATGGCAAACGCAAGCTCTTAATCTATTTTGGAAGCATTAACATGTTAAAATTAATATGTAATCTTTTATTGAAATATATTCATGAAAAAAGGCATTACAATAGAAGTGTATTCTAAATTTATATCACATTTTTCAGCTTCATCCAGAATATAGAAACGGGAGTTCTCAAGGCATATTGCTCTATGTAAATTGCTTGAGGGTGGATATATCCATCATTTCTCCTTAAATATCTGAAGCAGGGTTTTACATGTACTAGAAACTCAGTAAGTGTTTATAAAACAAATTAATAATGAAAAATTTAGCATTAAGAATATTTGTCTTTTTCTTAGTTTGAAGAAAATTTTCAACTTAAAGTTTACAAATATTTAATCTTTTACTTAAAATAGGAAAAAGTAGACAATCATTTCCTGAGGTAATTGAATTCTAATGAATGTAATATAAATTATTAGGTAAATTTTAATGTATGGAAAGTTTATGATACAAAACTGTAGTTATGAACTTTCAGAATAAAATCTTATTTGTATAATAATACACTTTTCAAGTGCCTTCACCTTTATTATATTTGTTACATAAAACAATTCTATATGAAGTAGACTGTCAAATGTCTTCATTCTTCATGGTACAAATGAAAGAGCTATACTTTAGAAAGATTAAATGGTTAACAAAGGTTACAGTTTCTGAGAAGTGAAAGATAGTCCTCAAACCCAGGGCTTAATGCTTCAAAGGCAGATTTATTTATTTTCCATTTTGCAGCATAGCTTTTTTCATGTGTGATGCTTCATAAGATATGTTGAAGCAAAATGGGAGTTTATGTCCAAATCTAACTCCCAGCATTGCACCTGTGTTATCGTGTGACCTTGGGCAAGTCAGATGATCTAATATTCTATATCTTTTTCTTTTTCACCTCAAGGTTATAGTTCAAATTTTGCTTTATATTCTGTGTAGTGGCAGAAATCTCTGTTTGTTAATAATAATATTCTGTTAGCTTGTGTTCTACTGTTTTAATCAGTTTCATATGCAGTTTGTAAGCTTATTGAAGTCATACATAATTCATTATTTAAAACAAATTTTATAGTGTATATGGACATATACTACATAAAGTAAATACTTTGTATATATATTTATTTTGTAATATAATATGTATAATACAAATATGTGTATACACATTTACATATGTGTATGTATTTGTCTACTTTACTATATTTGGTTTTTTTTTTTTTTTTTTT
>JAJEJO010000661.1:157547-204121 GCA_020662805.1 Glaucomys volans
GTGCGCCACCGCGCCTGGCAGTACTATATTTCTGATAGTGCTTTGCTCAATGCAAGGAGTAAATTAGGTAGCTTATTATGTTCATTACATTGTTAAATATCTTAACCACACAGTTAATGAACTTTGATTAGTGAAAATCTGACACTAAGAACTTCATTCTGTCACCTACTGTCAACAAATACTAGAAGCAATGTAAACATTGCCCCCAACTCATTTTAATGAATGTGTAGATAAATTTTGATGGTCTGACTCTGCTTAAAAATTGTTTTGTATTTTATCTGTCTTATATAATTTAAGCAACTGTATCTTATTGCTTTATTAGAAAACAGCACTGCACAAGTAACATCCACAGGAAGCCTTATATTCCAGAACTTCGAGGAGGCTATGAGTGGAGTTTACACATGTTTCCTCGAGTATAAACCTACTGTGGAAGAAATTGTTAAAAATCTTCAACTAAAATATCTTGTATATGGTAAGAAATGAATCAGATTTTGTATTATTTCTTCTCTTGTTTTTTATTTTTATTTTTGGTACTGAGGATTGAACCTAGAGACAGTCTACCACTGAGCTACATTCCTGGCCTTTTAATTTTTTTTTAAGTAAAAGATTAAATATTTATAAACTTTAAGTTGAAAATTTTCTTCAAACTAAGAAAAAGACAAATATTCTTAATGCTAAATTTTTCATTATTAATTTGTTTTATATCACATTTTTCAGCTTCATCCAGAATACAGAAATGGGAGTTCTCAAGGCATATTGCTCTATGTAAATTGCTTGAGGGTGGATATATCCCTTCCCCGATCCCACCCCCCTTTTTTCCCTATGCAATCCATCCTTCCTCCATTCTTGCCTTCCTCCCACTCTGCATTATGTATCATCATCTACTTATCAGAGAGATCATTCAGCCTTTGGTTTTTTGGGATTGGCTAATCTCACTTAGCATGACCATCTCCATCTGCATCCATTTACCTGCAAATGCCATAATTTTATTCTTCTTTAAGGCTGAGTAACAATCCATTGTGTATACCACAGTTTCTTTATCCATTCATCTATTGAAGGGCATCTAGGTTGGTTCCACAGTCTAGCTATTGTAAATTGAGCAGCTATGAACATTGATGTGGCTGCATCACTGTAGTATGCTTTTTTTAAGTCCTTTGGGTATAGACCAAGGAGTGGGATAGCTGGGTCAAATGGTGGATCCATTCCAAGTTTACTAAGGAATCTCCATACTGCTTTCCTGAGTGGTTGCACTAATTTGCAACCCCACCAGCAATGTATGAGAGTACCTTTTTCCCCACATCCTCGCCAACACCTACTGTTGCTTATATTCTTGATAATAGACATTCTAATTGGGGTGAGATTATATCTTAGGGTAGTTTTGATTTGCATTTCTCTTATTACTAGGGATGTTGAACATTTTTTCATATATATGTTGATTGCTTGTAGGTCTTCTTCTGTAAAATGTCTGCCCATTTCCTTAGCCCATTTATTGATTGGGTTATTTGTATTTTGGGGGTAAAATTTTTTGAGTTCTTTATAGATTCTGGAAATGAGTGCTCTATCTGAAGTTGGTGTGGTGAAGATTTTCTCCTACTCTGTAGGTTCTCTCTTCACATTACTGATTGTTTCCTTTGCTGAGAAAAAGCTTTTTAGTTTGAACCTATCCCAATTATTTACTCCTGCTTTTATTTCTTGTGCTTTGGGAGTCATGTTTAGGAAATCTGGTCCTAAGCCCACCTAAATGAAGATTTGGACCTACTTTTTCTTCTTTTAGGTGCAGGGTCTCTGGTCTAATTCCTAGGTCCTTGATCATTTTGAGGTCAGTTTTGTGCAGGGTGAGAGATAGGGGTCTAGTTTCATTTTGCTGCATATGGATTTCCAGTTATGCCAGCAACATTTGTTGAAGAGGTTATCTTTTCTCCATTGTATGTTTTTGGTGCCTTTGTCTAGTATGAGAAAACTGTATTTATGTGGGTTTGTCTCTGTATCCTCTATTCTGTACCATTGATCTACCTGCCTATTTTGGTGCAAATACCATGCCATTTTTGTTACTATTGCTCTGTAGTACAGTTGAAAATCTGGTATTGTGGTTCCCCCTGTTCCCCCTGCTTCCCTCTTCTTACTAAGCATTGTTTTAGCTATTCTTGGTCTCTTATTCCTCCAAATGAATTTCATGATTGCTTGCTCTATTTCTATGAGGTCCATCATTGGGATTTTAATTGGAATTTCATTGAATTTGTATGGCACTTTTGGTAGTATGGCCATTTTGACAATATTAATTCTGCCTATCCAAGAACATGGGAGATCTTTCCATCTTCTCATATTTTCTCTAATTTCTTTCTTTAGTGTTTTATAGTTCTCGTTGTAGAGGTCTTTCACCTCCTTTGTCAGATAAAATAAAATAAATAAAATTCCCAAGTATTTTATTTTTTAGAGGCTATTGTGAAAGGGGTAGTTTCCCTAATTTCTTTTTCAGAGGATTCGTCATTTATGAATAAAAATGCATTAGATTTATGAGCATTAATTTTATATCCTGCTTCTTTACTGAATTCATTTATGAGTTTCAGAAGTTTTCTGGTGGAATTTTTTGGCTCCTCTAAATATAGAATCATGTCATCAGCAAATAGGGATAGTTTGATCTCTTCTTTTCCTATTCGTATCCCTTTAATTTCTTTGGTCTGTCTAATTGCTCTGGCTAGAGTTTCAAGGACAATGTTGAATAGAAGTGGTGAAAGAGGGCATCCCTGCCTTGTTCCAGTTTTCAGGGGTAATGCCTTCAGTTTTTCTCCATTTAGAATGATATTGGCTGTAGGCTTACCATAGATAGCCTTTACAATGTTAAGGAACGTTCCTACTATCCCTGTTTTTTCTAGTGTTTTGAGCATGAAGGGGTGCTGTATTTTATCAAATGCTTTCTCTGCATCTATTGAAATAATCATGTGGTTCTTAAATTTAAATCTGTTGATGTGGTGAACTACATTTATTGATTTCTGGATGTTGAACCAACCTTGCATCCCTGAGATGAAACCGACTTTGTCATGGTGCACTATCTTTTTTATATGCTTTTGTATGCAATTTGTTAAAATTTGGTTAAGAATTTTTGCATCTATGTTCATTAGGGGTATTGGTCTGAAATTTTCTTTCCTTGATGTGTCCTTCTCTGGTTTTGGTATCAGGGTGATATCAGCTTCATGAAATGAGTTTGGAAGAGTTCCCTCCTCCTCTATTTCATGGAATAGTTTGAGGAGTATTGGAATGAGCTCTTCTTTGAAGGTCTTATAGAACTCGGCTGTGAATCCATCTGGTCCTGGACTTTTCTTTGTTGGTAGGCTTTTGATGACTTCTTCTATTTCTTTACTTGAAATTGATCTATTTAAATTGTGTATGTCCTTCAGATTCAGTCTGGGCGGCTCATATGCCCCTAGGAACCTGTTGATGTCTTCTAGGTTTTCTATTTTGTTGGAGTATAAATTTTCAAAATAGCTTCTAATTATGTTTGGTTATTTCAGTAGTGTCTGTTGTAATATTTCCATTTCCATCGTAAATTTTAGTAATTTGGATTTTCTCTCTCCTTCTCTTCGTTATCGTGGCTAAGGGTTTATCAATTTTGTTTATTTTTTCAAAGAACCAACTTTTTGTTTTGTCAATTTTTTGAATTGTTTCTTTTGTTTTAATTTCATTGATTTCTGCTCTGATTTTAATTATGTCCTGTCTTCTACTACTTTTGGTGATGATCTGTTCCTCTTTTTCTAGGGCTTTAAGCTGTAATGTGAGGCCATTTATTTGTTGACTTTTCATTCTTTTATTGAATGCACTCCATGCAATGAATTTTCCTCTTAGCACTGCTTTCAGAGTATCCCAGAGATTTTGATATGTTGTATCTTTGTTCTTGTTGACCTCTAAGAATTTTTTTATTCCCTACTAATGTCTTCTGTTACCCATGCATCATTTAATAGCATATTATTTAATGTCCCGGTGTTGGAATAGTTTCTGTTTTTAATTTTATCATTGATTTCTAATTTCATTCCATTATGATCTGATAGAATACAAGGTAGTATCTCTATGTTTTTGTATTTGCTAAGAGTAGCTTTGTGGCATAACATATGGTCTATTTTAGAGAAGGAGCCATGAGCTGCTGAGAAGAAAGTGTATTCGCTTTTTGATGGATGGAATATTCTATATATGTCTGTTAAGTCTAATTTAGCAATTGTGTTATTGAATTTTATGGTTTCTTTGTTCAATTTTTGCTTGGAAGATCTGTCCAATGGTGAGAGAGGAGTGTTAAAGTCACCCAGTATTATTGTGTTTTGGTCTCTTTCTGTCCTGGAATTGAAAAGGATCTGATTGATGTACATGGGTGCGCCATTGTTTGGGGCATAAATATTTATGATTGTTATGTCTTGCTGATTTATGCTTCCTTTAAGCAGTATGAAATGTCTTTCTTTATCCCTTCTGACTAACTTTGGTTTGAAGTCTGCTTTATCTGAACTGAGGATGGAAACCCTGCTTTTTTACTAAGTCCATGTGCATGGTATGTTTTTTCCCAACCTTTCACCTTTAGTCTGTGGGCATGTTTTTCTATGAGATGAGTCTCTTTGTGGCAGCATATTATTGGGTCTTTCTTTTTCTATATACCTCTGATATCACATCTCTATATAAATTCTGCTGAGCAGGATCCAGGAATTTCCATTCCTCTTCAGAGAAATCAAAGGACACATCCCTGAATGCAATGGTTCCTTCAATGAGCAGGAAAAGCTGGTGTACTCTGGGCATTAGTTCCATCTTGAGCAAAGTACCACATTTCAGACCAGATCCCCAACAGCCAGCATCAACATTTTCAGGCTTTCAGGATGCTTATTCTCTCCCTATGGATTTTTCAGCATCTGTGTAGCACAGAAACTGGGGCTTCTGATCTAGGACAGGAACTCAAGAGATGGATTCAAAGAATCTCCTACAGTTACTTTTTTTTTTTTTTTTTTTTTTTTTGGTACTGAGGATTGAACCCAGGGGCACTCCATCACTGAGCCACATCCCCAGCCCTGTTTTGCATTTTATTTAGAGACAGGGTCTCACTGAGTTGCTTAGGGCCTTGCTAAGTTGCCAAGGCTTGCTTTGAACTCGCAATCCTCCTGCCTCAGCCTCCTGAGTCACTGGGATTACAGGCATGCGCCACCGCACCCGGCTCCTACAGTTACTTTTTTAAAAAAAATTGTTGTATTATTTGATTTGCCATTTATTCTTGTATACATTGTAGTGATTCATATTTTTCTAGAGATAATTTTAATCCAACTCTCCAATTTAATTGGCATGAAGATATCTATTGTTTTATGTAGTTGTGTCTTTTAAAATTCTGTTTGTTTAGTTTTTAAAATTCTTTTCTTTATGATGGGTATATAGATTTTATTATCTAAATTAGATTTTAAAAAATACTAACTCATCCTTCTATTATCTTTTCTGGTCTCTTTCTTCTCTCCCTTCCTTATGTTGCCATCTCTAACTCTAGTTGAACAGTTATACATTTATTTCTATTACTATTTTATCTTCACCCCACTATTTTTGTTACATTATTATTTCTAAATATTTAGTCATTTCTACTGTGACTTCGTTTCTAACCCACTTGTTACTTATTGTTTTATTTGTTGAAAAATATTTGAGAGATTTTTGCCTGGCACAGTGGTGTATGTCTATAATCCCATAGGCTTGGGAAACTAAGGCAGGAGGATCACAAATCCAAAACAAACCTCAGCAATTTAGCAAGTCCCTGTCTCAAAGAAAGGAAAAAGTGGGTGGAGTCATTCAGTGGCTAAAGTAGTTCAATCCTTGGTACAAAAAAAATTGAGAGATATTAATTGTTCCTTTGTATTTTTACTTCACTGTGTCAGAGAATGTGATTGACTTAACCCTAGATTTTGATTTGTTGACTTTTCCTCAGTGGAAGAGTCTCTTTTTTTTTTTTTTGGAACAGTAATTAAATGTATTTACAGTATTAGGGCTCCTTAATTTATCATTCATGTCTTTAAATTTGTCTTTTACATATTAAAATCTTTAAATATGATATGTGCTTTAGGTACTCTTAGGCAGTTTACTGAAACTTTATTTAGGTATGTTATGTGTGAAATTTAATTTGTCCTGTTCACTTAAATTATTTACTTTTTAACAATTATGACTTTTTTCTTTTGTATTTCAGTGCCTGTATTTTCTATTGTCATCACTTGTTTCTGTTATAATAGTCACCTGTTTTTGTTTTATATATTCTTATTTTTAATTCATTCCTTTCTTTAACGTTTATAGGATTTATATTTTTAAATTTTTATTACATTTTCATAATGTGCATAAACTTGTGTTTATCCTTATTATCAATGTAATAGGTTTACTATATAGTGGATGTAAAATGCTGTATTACTCATAGTTTGCATTTTTCTTAATGCTATTATCTCTGAATATATCTCTGAAAATATGTTCATTTTTCTTAGGAGATTTTTTCTTTTCATGTATTTTGTCTGTTTTCCTAGTGTCCATCCTTGTTTCTAATTCCACTAAGAATTTTACAGATAAATTATTTTCAGATGGTCTGGAGTCCCTGAGACAATTTTTAAGGGGTTAGTAAGTTGAAGACTACAGTTATAAATGTCTCCAACTTTTATTATGTTGGTATTTATATTTATGGTGGGTAAACTATTGATACTTTATCAGAAAGCAAGTTATTGGCACTGAAATTTACAAATACACGATGTTTTCTTCACTTAAAAGCATGCACAGTTTTCAAAAAACCTTTTTTTTAATACAAAATGTCCCATGAAAAGTGCAGTTTTTCTTAAGAGTGCCTTTAAAAATGAAGCATGAATACATGTCTCTTAAATACACATCTTTTTCATAGTCTGTGAAGAAATGGAAAGTACAAAGTATGTCTTCATACTACAGTATGATGTACTCTTAAGAAAAACTCTTGTGTAATTATAAGAAATATGCATCATTTGGTTTAGCAGAGAACCAGTTTTAGTATAAGAACAACTGACAGCTTGGTGGTAGTTGTTAATAGTGATAACACTGAACTTTTTAAGTAGAAATGAGAATTTTGGAAACCTTGTCTCTACTATCATGAGCCTGATGGCTTCCTCATACTTGAAGGCAGCTGAGTTTGATAATAATAGATCACTTCTTTTGATATTGTGTAATGGAATCAGTCAGTATTTGGAAGCTTTGTGTATAGTGAACCAACATTGTTTGAATGACTTGTACATAATATTAAAATCCCTTATGGGCAAAAAAATGCTCATTCAAGGTGCTAGAGACTTAAGCCATAAAGAAGAATAAAAGTATAGCATTTGTAGGTAAATGGATGGAGTTGGGGAATATTATGGTAAGTGAGATAAACCAATCCCAAAAAACCAAAGGCCGAATGATTTCTCTGATAAGCGGATGATGACACATACCAGGGGGTGAGGGGAATCAAGAATGGAGAAAGAATGGATTGTATAGAGGAAAATGAGGGGTTGGGAGTGGGGGAAGGAAAGATAATGGAATGAGATAAACATCATTACCCTGTGTACATGTATGATTACAAAAACGGTGTGACTCTACTTTGTGTCCAATCAGAGAAATGAAAAGTTGTACCCTATTTGTGTACAATGAATCAAAAATTTTTTAAGAAGGTGCTGGAGACTAATGAATGGACATTTCATTAATATGGTTTCAGATTATACCATCCAACAAATTTTTAAGAAATTCCCCACTTGTTGAGTTTGTTGTAGTGTCAGAAAAGAACCTTCAGTTATCTGAAAAGTCTCTTGAAATGTTTTCTTTCGAATTACATATCTGTGTAAGAAAATGTTTTACGTTCTTTGAGTAAATATATTACATCAGCTTGAATGCAGAAGCAAGTGTAAGAATATAAGAATATAGTGGAATTTTATGAAACAAGGTCTTTAAAAAAATGGCAAATTACAAAATAATACTATTTTCTCTTTGATTGGTTTTGAAAAGATATTATTCCTAAATAATTTTTATGTTTTTTAGTGGATTTATTATTTTTAATCAGTATGTATTTTAGAAGTCTTTCTGTTTTAATTTCTATTAGTGCATATATTGATAAACATAACCCAAATGAAAGTTCTTTTGTGATCCTCAGTAATTTTTGTATATGTACAAAAATGTCCCAATGTATAGGGATCCTAAGACCAACAGTTTTGAGGATACCTGCTATAGAATGTAATCATTATCATCTAAGGTACTGTTTCTTCTAATTACAGTATATAATTTCTCTATTGACTTTTATGTCATTTTTATCATTCTCATTTTTTTCTAGACTGTTTTTTTCTTTTAAAGTTTCTGATTTTAACTTGAGAATTTTACTTTATAAGCTGTTGGAAGGGTCTCTGCATGTTAGTTGATTCCTTACTATGATGTAGGGTACACAGCCTATAGTTGTATCATAGGTAAGGTGAAAGATAAACAACGGCATCAGCAAGGGCAAAGAGGCATAGGCAGGAGACAGGAGAAATATTTGTACAAGATCCTTTTACTTTCCTTCACAGAGGGGTCACATGGAATCTTATCCTTTCTCCAGCAGTGAAAATCCAGTAATGTGCCATGTTTCTGCCCAGGGATGTAGTGGAATCTCAGTATCCAGTGTTAATAAGGAAATAGTCATATGCCTAGGCATCCTCGGCCTACCAACTATAAAAAGAACAAGCAGGTGTTCAGTGCCTCAAGTGAGAAACAGTTTTATGATGAGGGGGAAAAATCCCATCTGTTTAGGGAAATGTTTGCTAGCCAAAAGTCAATCCTACAAACAGCCTCTGTCCTGCTATGTTAACTGTTATATACACGAGCTTATCATGTATTGTATGTGTCTGTGTATACTTCCACTGGGCATTCAGAAGTGTTTTGGCAGTATTTTGTCTTATATTCAGACTTATGTCTCAGGCAATAACTTGATATATGGCAAATTTCTGGAGAGAAAAAGTTGCTCCTTTAAGTCCACAGACTGAGAGGCACTTGCTCTGTCTCTATTCATGTAATGAGACTTGCTCTAGTTTTCAGCTCTGACTCCTGTGTTCAATTATTTTATGTGATATTTGTACATGTTGTGTATCTTTGATATTATAAATCATGATGTAGTTTATGTATGTACATGATAAATGTGTGCATTGTTTATTATGCACTATAATTGAATCATAAGCACATGGCAGATTTATAAGATGTGTCTAGGTGTGACCCTCATTTTCTCTATTCTTGTTTATGATGAAACTCACATGGTGGCATGTTTTTTAGTTTATAGAATATTTTTCTTATTTGTCCCTTGATTAACTTCACCATTTATTCTCTTCTTCTGAAACTCTTTTTGTTCGATATTGGTTATCTTGGATCTCTCTTCCTTATTTTATGTTGCTCTCATAGTTTTGTTTCTTTTTTACTATATGTCTTTTGAGACCATTGTGTGGTCTGTAAAGGTATAATCATATTTTTGCCTTGTTTTTATTCCTTAAAGAAAGTTTTTCAGTTGAGTATATAGTTTTAATTTTCAAGGATACTTTTACTATTCACCAACCATTTTTCTTCAATAATAATTTTATGAGTTTTTTGTATATACTTTTTATGTTTATTATTTAGAATTTTAAAAGCTTATTTAATGCTCAGTACAATGACTTCTTTTAGGTACTTTTTCCTTGCTTTTTATTTAATTTTACTGTGGCAACCTTGGATTTCTCTAAGGTTGGAAAGGGGTGTCTATGCTTCTTATTCCTGGTCATAGGTGAAACCAGTAGATATTTTTTCAGCAGTTAGAAACTGTCTAGTGTTTATATAAAGATCAGAAGTAGCTAAGAAAACAGATAGAATCTTAGTTTTGATAGTGTAGCTTAAAAGAGTAGGTAGGAGCTGGGCACAGTGGCCCATGCCTATAATCCCAGAGGTTCCAGAGACTGAGGCAGGAGGATTGTGAGTTCACAACCAACCTCAGCAATTTAGCAATGCCCTAAGCAACTCAGTGAGATCCTCTATCTAAATAAAATCCTAAAGCGGACTGGGGGTGTGGGGGTTTGTCTCAGTGGTTAAGTGCCCCTAAATTCAATCTCGGTACCAAATAAAAAAGAAAAGAAGATAGTAAAATGGACAATGACAGCATTCACTTCACTGTGAGTGGAGAATTCTTCCTCAACAATGTAAGCCAGGAGCAGGTAGGGACACCACTCTGGTTGACTGAAGAGCATCAGAGCTCTCTATCTTAGAGGTGAACTTTTCTGATCTTACTGGTATTATGGATTTCTTGTCATTTTTATATTTCTGTATCTATTCAGTGAGATTTGGTATGGGCTTGGAAAAAATTGTTGGTAATTATATAACTTTAATTTATTTGAAGATGAATACTTGGAGTACTATCAGATATAAGTCTGATCATATTGTAGTGGTTAAGAATACAAACTCTGGGACCAGACTCCCTAGGTTACATTCTTAATTTTTTATTGGTTCTTGTTAGATATACATGACAGTAGATTGTATATTGACTTGTTATACATGCATGGAGTATAACTTCTTATGGTTGTACATGGTGTGGAGTTTCAATGATGGTATATTCATATATGAACATAGAACATAGGAGAGTTATGTTCAATTCATTCTTCTATATTTCCTATTCCTATCCTTCCTTCCCTTCATTCTCCTTTGTCTACTCCAATGAACTTCTTTCCACACTCCCCATTGTGTATTAGCATACATCTATCATAATATTTGGCCTTTGGTTTTTTGGAATTGGCTTATTTTACTGAGCATGATATTCTCCAGTGCCATCCATTTACTGGCAAATGCCAATTTCATTTTTCTTTAAGGCTAAGTAATATTCCATTGTGTATATAGAACACATTTTCTTTATTCATCTATTGAAGGGCATCTAGGTTGGCTCCATAGTTAGGTCTGGTGAGTTGAATTGCTATAAACATTGATATGGCTGTGTCACTGTAGTATGCTAATTTTAAGTCCTTTGGGTATAAACCAAAGAGTGGGATAGCTGGGTCAAATGGTGGTTCTATTCCAAGTTTTCTGAGGAATCTTCTCCATTCTGCTTTCCAGGGTGGTTGAGCGAATTTGCAGCCCCACCAGCACCTTTTCCCCCATATCCTTGCTAACATTTATTGTTATTTGCATTCTTGATAATCGCCATTCTGATTGGAGTGAGATGGAATTTCAGTATAGTTTTAATTTTCATTTCTCTGATTGCTAGAGATGTTGAACATTTTTTCATATATTACTTTACCATTTATATTTCTTGTTCTGTGAAGTGCCTGTTTAGTTCCTTTGCCTGTTATTGATTGGGTTATTTGGGTTTCTTTTGGTATTAAGGTTTTTGAAATGTTTATATATCCTGGAGATTAATGGTCTATCTGAGGTGCAGGTGTTAAAGATTATTTCCTGTAGGTTCTCTCTTCACGATCTTGATTGTTTCCTTTGCTGTGAAGCAGCTTTTTTGTTTGAATCCATCCCATTTTTTGATTCTGGATTTTACTTCTTGTGCTTTAGGAGTCTTGTTAAGGAAGTTGGTTCCTAAACCAACATGATGGAGCATTGCTTCTGCTTTGTCTTCTAGTAGGTACGGGATCTCAGTATAATGCCTAGATTCTTGAGCCAATTTGAGTTCAGTTTTGTGCATGGTGAGAGATAGGGATTCAGTTTCATTGTGCTACATTTGGATTTCTAGTTTTCCCAGCACCATTTGTCAAAGAGGATATCTTTTCTCCTGTGTATGTTTATGGTGCCTTTATCTAGTATGAGATAACTGTATTTTTGTGGGTTTGTGTCTGTCTTCTATTCTGTACCGTTAATTTTAACATCTGTTTTGCTGCCAATACCATGCTGTTTTTGTTCCTACAGCTCTATAGTATAATTTAAGGTCAGTATTATGATGCCTTCTGCTTCACTTTTTTCACTAAGTATTGCTTTGGCTATTCTGGGCCTCTTATTTTTCCAAATTAATTTCATGACTGCTTTTTCTGTTTCTATGAATAATGTCATTGAAATGTTAATAGGAATTGAATTAAATCTGTATAGCACTTTTGGTTGTATGGGCATTTTGACAATATTAATTCTGCCTATTCATGAACATGGGAGATCTTTCTGTCTTCCATGGTTGTCCTCAGTGCTCTTTAGTTTTCGTTGTTCGGAGGTCTTTCACCTCTTTTGTTAGATTGATTCCAAAATATTTCATTTTTTTGAGGCTATTGTGTATGGGATAGTTTTCCTAATTTCTCTTTCAGTTGATTCATCACTGTCATAAAAGAACACAATTAATTTAATGGTGTTAATTTTACATCCTACTATTTTGCTGAATTTGTTTATGAGTTCTAGTAATTTTCTTGCGTAGTTGTTTGGGTCTTTTAAATATATAATCCTGTTGTCAGCAAATAGGGATTGTTTGAACTCTTATCATCTGTGTCTCTTTAATTCCTTTTTTTTTTTTTTTTTTTTTTTTTTTTTTTTTTTTTTTGGTCAAATTGCTCTGGCTAGAGTTTCAAGGACTATGTTGAGTAGAAGTGGTGAAAAAGGGTATCCTTGTATTATTCCAGATTTTAGAGGGAATGATTTGCATTTTTCTGTTTTTAGAATGATGTTGTCCTTGGGTTTAGCATATATAACTTTTGCAATATTGAAGTATGTTCCTGCTATCCCTAGTTTTTGTAGTGTTTTGAACATGAATGTTTACTTTATTTTCTCAAATGCTTTTTCTGCATCTATTGAGATAATCATGTGATTCTTTCTTGTTTTTAAGTCCATTGATATGGTGAGTTATAGTTATTGATATTTGTATGTTGAACCAACCATCTCTGGGATGAACCTCACTTGATCATGCTGCACCATCTTTGTAATATGTTATTTTATGCAATTTGGCTGTATTTTATTAAGAATTTTTGTATCTATGTTTGCCAGGTATATTGGTTGGAAGTTTTCATTCTTTGATGTGTCTTTGTTTTTGGTATCAGGGCGGTGGTAGCTTCATGCATTGAGTTTGAAAGGGTTATCTCCTTTTCTGTTTCATGGAATAATTCAAGGAATATTGGTATTAGTTCTTCTTTGAAAGTCTTCTTAAACTCAGCTGAGAATCTGTATGGTCCTGGGCTTTTCTTTGTTGTTAGGCTTTTGATTGTGTCTTAAATTTCATTGTTTGAATATAATCTGTTACAAATAGTCTGTGTCCTCCTGATTCAGTTTGTGTAGGTCGTATGTTTCTAGAAATATGTTGATTTCTCAAGATTTTCCATTTTATTACAATATAAATTATCACAATACTTTCTGATTATCATCTTTATTTCAGTAGTGTCTATGTTTATATTTCCTTTTTTTGTCATGAATTTTAGTAATTTGAGTTTTGTCCTTCTTACTCTTGGTTACCTTGGGTAAGGGTTTACCAGTATTTCTTATTTCTTTCAAACAACCAACATTTTATTTCTTTGATTGTTTTTTGTTGTAGTTATTTCCGTTTCATTGATTTTGGCTCTGATTTTATTTATTATCTATCTTCTGGTGTTGATTTGTTCTTTTTTCTAGGCATTTGAGATGTAAAGTTAGGTTTTTTATCTGATGGCTTTCTATTCTTTTAAGAACAAGTTCAATGCAATGAACTTTCTTGTTAGAATTGCCTTAATGGTATCCCAGAGATTTTGTTTTTTTGTGTGTTGCTATTCTCATTTATCTCTAAGTATTTTTTATTTCACTCCTGATTGCTCTCCATTGATCATTCAATAGCTTATTATTTAGTCTCCATATGTTAGAGTAACTTTGATATTTCAATTTTATCATTGATTTCTAATTTCATTCCATTGTGATCTGATAGAATACAAGGTATTTTAATTATTTGTTTATATTTTCTAAGAGCTGCTATTTGGCCTAAGATGTGGTTATTTTAGAAAATGATATATATGGTACTGATAAGAAAGTGTCTGTAGTCATTGATGAATGAAATAGTCTACATATATCTCATGTATAAATTATTAATTATAATTTTTAGTTCTTTACCTTCTTTAGTTTTTGGAGGATCTGTCTAGTGATGAGAGTGGTATGTTAAAGTCATCAAGTATTACTTGTGTGATGGTTATTTGATTTTTGAAATTGTAAAGGGTTTGTTTGATGAAGGTAGATGTTCCCATATCATTGGGGCATAAATATTTACAATTGTTATATCTTGTTGATGTATAATTCATTTAAGCAGTATAAAATATCCTCCTTTGGTCTACAGTCATACCACCCTGAACGTGCCTGATCTCATCTGAAATATCCTCCTTGTCCCTTCTGATAAACTTTGACTTAAAGACTTCTTTTTCCAATATGAAGATAGAAACCATTGCTTGTTCACAAGATGCATGTGAATGATGTGTTTTTTTTGCCCATGCTTTAACCTTAGATTTGTGGATGTCAGCCTATGAGGCGAGTCTTTTGGAGACAGCCATATTTTTGGGTCTTGTTTTTAGTCCAATATGTCAATATTTGTCTTTTGATTAATGAGTTTAGGCCCTTTACATTCAGTGTTATGATTGAGAAATTATTATTTTTATTCCCTGTCATTTTGATTTATTTCTGGTTTATAATTTGAATTATTTTCTCCTTTGATTATTTTATAGTGTAATTCCTGTCTTGGCTGGTTTTCACTTTTACTTTTCATTTCTTTTTCTTGAAGTATTTTATTGAATGTTTTCTTAGTGCACATTTTCTAGTTTTTCTAGTTTTGCTTATCATGGAAGTTTTTTATTTCATCATCAATTCCGAAGCTTAATTTTGCTGGTACATTATTCTTGGCTGTATCTATTTTCTTTCAGAGCTTGGGATATACTATTCTAAGACCTAGTTTGGAGGGTCTGAGTTGAGAAATCATCTGAGGTCCAGATTGATTTCCATCTAAATGTGACATGTATTTTTTCTCTGAAAGCCTCTAAAGTTCTATCCTTATTCTGTATGTTAGGCATTTTCATATTAATGTGCCTTGGTATGGGTCTGTTCATATGGGTCTGGGAATTTTGTCTATTCGGGATCCTATAAGCTTCCTGTATTTGATTTTCCATTTCATTCTTAAGGTTGGGGTAATTTTCTGAGTTTATTTCATTGAAAAGATTGAACATGCCATCAGTCAATCAGTTTGTATCTCAGTCTTCATTTATCCTGATAAATCTTAAATTTGGTCTTTTCATATTATCCCATATTTCTTGGAAGTTCTGTTCATTGTCTCTTAACATCTTTTCTCCACGTTCAACTTTATTTTCAAGATTATATATATTTTGTCTTCATTTCCTGAAACTCTGTCTTCCAAGTGGTCTAGTCTGCTGGTGATGCTTTTCACTGAATTTTTGATTTAGTTTATTGATTCCTTAATTTTGAGGATTTCTACTTGACTTTGTCCTCCAGAATCTCTCTTTTTGAAGATCTTTCGCTTCCTGTATTTTCTCTCAGATTTCACTTCTTACATCATCCTCACCTTGAAGATCAGTTTAACTATGAACATTCTAAACTCCTCTTCTGATATTTATTCCACCATGTTGTCTATGGATTCTGTTATTGAAGTATTTTGTTTGTTTGGGGTGATTTGTTCCCTTGCTTATTTATGCTGTTCTTGTGTCAGCCCATCTCAAAATATGTATTGGATGCAGTAGAGTTTTGACTCTATGACCTTAGTGTCTCTGAAGACTTCACAGTATAGGGACAGACAAATAATAATAACCACCAATGCAAGCAATATACTGCATTAATCCAAATAGTTCCTACTATGATATCTACATTGTTAATTGTCACAATAAACAACTGATGTGATCATTTATTGCCCTCAGTATAAACAGAAAGTTTATAAAAGGGTTTATAATTTCAAATAGTGAATAGGAAGAGAATAGAAGCAATGTAGGGTGTGATAATTATCAGGTAAAAGGAGAGAAAATTGGAGTGAAAAAGGAGAGTGAAAGAGAGAACAATAGAGATTTGCTGTTAGGAGATGAAAAGAGAGAAAGAGAATCAAGGGAAAAAGATAACTATGAGAGAAAAAATATATAAAATAGAAATAATAAATATGAAAGAATATACAACAGAACTGAAATATGTTATTCAAACATCCTAGTCCTCAAAACACTGATCCATGAAAACTGCCATCAGTAATACTAGAAATGATAAAAAAAGAAACAAATATGTATATGTGTCCATGACCCATTCAAGTCACAATTAAAGAGAGAAAAGAAAAAAGAAAAAAAATGATGAAAACTTAGGGAATTATGTCACTGGAATTCAGAAGATTCTCAGCTTCCCTTCTTAGCAGTGTTAGGTGGGGTGGGCTGGAGTGTGATAACTGCTCCACCCTCAGTTTGTGGTTGCTGAAGTGTGAGAGAAGATCTCATTGGCAGAGCTCCTGGAGGTGGGGTTTAAGCTTAGGTAGTTTCCAGGTTTTTCCTTGAATGGCAGTTGGTCTGAAGATTTTACAATAGCACAACTCCAGTTCCCAGCAGTTGTCTATCCACACTGGGAGACTTTACCCTGGGGATATCTCCTGGGTTCCACTTGTGCTCTGTCACCTGTGGATTCCACATTTCCTGGTCTGTCAGGTGTAATCTCCAAACTCAATCACCCTGCTACCCCTTTGAATTTCTGGCCAGGTGCATCTCTCCCAGCTGGTCTGTGAGCTACCAGAGTCAAGTGGGGGAAGTGGAGCAGAGTGGGTTTCCATGATCTGTATTCCCCTGTGTAAACCCTTTCCACATTTGATTTTCTCCTGGTCACTTAGGTACTCTCTCTGTCATGCGATGTGGGTTTGTCAAGCCTGTAGTTCAGGCCAAGCTTGGGCCTAGTTTGCCAGGAATCAGCTTTCCCAGCTGTTGGCTCCTGTGCTGCAGCTGCAGAATGGCTCTGTCCTCTGTTCTCTGTGGGCAACTGGTAGAGATGTGGCTTCTTTCCTTCACTAGCATACTGTGCAGCATGCCTTTAGGGTTAGTGTGGCAGTGTCTTTGGTCTTTGTTCTCTCTGTACCCACACACACTACAGGCCTCCTGAAAATGTGGGTTCCTTAATTCCCTTCTCTCTTCACTTTGCTTTCGAGGGAACCACTCTGAATGGCACTGCCAGTTGTGGCAGTGGTGCTGGAGATTACTTCCTTTTTTTTTTAAAGCCAGCCTTCTGAGTTGTCAATCTGCTTTAAATGTGCAGTGTTAATTCTCTGTAAAGTCCCTTTTAAAAACTTTTTTACCCACCTTGCTAAGAATCTGCTGATCTACTTTCTTGGTTTCATGCCACAGAGCAGTCAGGAAAACAATCTCCTCTATTCTATCATCTTGAATCTCCTCAATTTTCCCAGTCATATTCTTTCTTTTGATAGCATAGGCATTAGTCATGTGACATAATATCTCGTGTGCCTCATTTTCTTCATTGTGGATATTATAATAATCTCAATTTTAAATGATGTTAAGAGATTTAAATGAGTCACTATTTGCAAAGTTCCTGTAAAGGTATTTGGCATTTAAAACTGCTAGGTAAGTATTAGTTAAGTAAAAACGAATGGAGCTTTATGTAAGATTGTGTGCTATGAGTTTATTCCAAATTATGAATAGTTGCAATATGTGTTTGAATTATTTAAATAATCATGTTTGTATCTTTCTCTGCTTAATTTTCTACAGCGTATCGTGAACCTCATTATTATTACCAGTTCACAGCTCGATATCATGCAGCTCCCTGTAATAGTATCTATAATATTTCCTTTGAGAAGAAGCTTCTTCAGATTTTAAGCAAATTGGTTCTTGATCTTTCATGTGAAATTTCCTTACTGAAGTCTGAATGCCATCGTGTTAAAATGCAAAGAGCTGGTTTGCAAAATGAATTGTTCTTTACGTTTTCAGGTAAGTGTAAAAAATTCTTTAAAAAAATAAAATCACATAATCGATTTTAAACACTCTATGAATTACCAGCAGTGTTTCTGGAATATAAATGTTAAAAGTTTCCTGTTCTATGCTTTGATTTTAGTGCTAATAACCCCCCAATAAAATCCTAATTTATATAGCTAATGAGAAGTTTCCTCTTTCAAATAATTAAACCTTCCTATGGTAACCTACTATAGAGTGGAACTCAGCATAAGGATCTACCATGATTTTTAGTTACAGTGATTTAATTTGTGAAAGCATCTAGTAAGGAGTTTGGTTAACATTGTAGACCAGAAGAACCATTCAGCTTCCTGTGCTTTTCTTAATCTAAAGCAGAACCTAAAGACAAAAAATTCAACTTGATTTGTAAGGATTTTAGATTTATAAATGGCCTGTTTAAGAATGCTCTCTCAGGAATGTTTTTTTTCTTCCTTTTTAAAAAAATTTTAATGTTTTTTCCCTAGTGGGGATTGAATCCACAGGCATGTTACCACTGAACAACATCTCCAACCCTTTCATTTTTTGTTTTGACACCAGTTCTTACTAAGTTGTGATCCTCCTGCTTCAGCCTCTGTGTTCCAGGCATGCACCACAGCACTCCACTGAGCTCATTGATGTGTTTCATAGGATACTTCCCCTCCCATTTTATCTCAAAAGCTATTGCTTGCTACATTCCTTTTTTATTTCATCTTTTCTCTTGATTTCTCTGTTATCACTATTTGATTATACTTACCCAGTTCCCTAACTCTCCCTCTGTTTCTTTTTCTTTTCTCTCTTATTTACATGTTGGTACCTAGGATTGAATTTCAATTGAAAGACACAATTGAGAGGTATGACATTTAGATTTAAAGGCAAAGGACATGAGAAATTCAACCTAATTTTCAATCTTTTATCTTCCTTGCCACTTTAATCCTCAAAAAAATCACAAAAACCAATATTGAAATTTGTCTCCAGTTCCTAAAACAAATGACCAGCTTGATGTTGATTACAATTACGTGTGAATTTTACTATCTTCCTCTCTATTTTTGCATAAAAGCCATTGGAGTTTTGCTAGGGATTGCATTAAAATCTGTACATAGGTTTGGGTATTATAGCCAATTTATAATATTGTCTGTCAGTGCATGAACACAGACTCTGTCCATTAATTTAAGACTTCTTTACTTTTCTTTCAGAGTGTTTTATAATTTTCAGTATAGAAAACTTAACTGACAAATTTAGTTTTTATTGATATATTATACAAAGTAGTGGATTCATTGTGGCATATTGTATACATATATACATAACGAATAAATGAGAAATAAATGAATTATATAATGAAATAAATGAGTAATATTTTCATTATTATGAATTTCATAATAATGAATTTCATTATTGACTAATGAAATTCAGTCAATTGCATTCCTCAGTACCTTTCCTTTCCCTTCTCTCCTTCCTCCCTCCAATCTCCACCCTTCTGTTTTCCCAAACATCCACACCTCACCTTGTTGCATTTTTTCTTCTAGCTCCCACATATAAGTCTAAGACTTTCTGAGTCTGGCTTATTTCATTTAACATGATGTGTTCTTTACTTCATCAATTTACCTGCAAGTCATATAATTTTGCTCTTTATGCTTTCATAAAACTCCATGGCGTATATATACCACATTTTGTCTTTTCATTGGTTGATGGAAACTTCAGCTGATTCCATAATTGATTATTGTAAATTGGGCTGCTGTACCATGCATGTGCATGTTTAACCATAGTATGATGCCTTCAATTCTTCTGGAAAACACTGAGGTCATAGGTTGGTTCCATTCGTACTCTTTTGAGGAATCTCCACACTTATTTCTATAATGGTTGCACTAATTTACAATCCCAACAACAGTGTATGAGTTCCTTTTTCCCTCATCCTCACCATCATTTATTATTATTATTTGTGTTCTTGATGATAGCTGTTTTTAACTGAGTAAGATGTAAGTGCAGTGTTGTTTTCATTTGTATTTTCCTGATTGCTAACATTTTTTCATATATTTTCTGGTCATTGTGTTTTTTCTTTGGGGAAATGTCTGTTTGGGTCCTTTGCCCGTTTATTAAATGAGGTATTTGTTTTTTCAGTGCTAAGATTTTTTGGTTTTTCATATATTTTAGATATTAATCCTCTGTCAAAGGAGTAAATGGCAAATATTTTCTTATTTTCTATATGCTTTCTTTTTACAAAATTGATTCTTTTGCTCTATAGAAGCTTTTTAATCTAATGTCATTCCACTTATTAATTGTTGGTATTGTTTCTGAACTTTAGGGGTCATATTGAGGAAGTTGCTCCCTGCACCTACATGTTGGACCCTGTGTTTTCTTCAAGCAGATGCAAAAATTCTTGTCCAATTACTAGGTCTTTGATCTGCTTTAATGTTTGTGCAGGGTGCAACATTGGGCTCTAAGTTCAGTCTTTTACATATGGATATCAAGTTTTTTCCAGTACCATTTATTAAAAGGACTGTTTTTTTCTCCAATGTATGCTTTTGACAAGTGCATTAATAATCAGATAACTGTACATATGTCTGTGTCCTCTGTTCTATTCCATTGATATGCATGTCTGTTTTCCTGCCACTACCATGCTGTGTGAATTTATCTCTGTTTTGTGTTCTGCTATCTGATCTGCATGTTTGTTTTTATGTGGTACCATGCTGTTTTTGTTACTATGACTCTGTAGTATAATTTGGAATCAGGTATTATAATGTCTCTAGCATTATTCTTTTTGCTTAGAATTGTTTTGACTATTCTGGATTTTTTACCTTTCATGAAATTGTCAGGCTGTTTTGTGAAAATGATGATGATCACATTATATTTGTAGATAACTTGTTAATATGGTCATTTTTGCAATATTAATTCTGTCTTTCCAAGAATATGGGAGGTCTGTCTTCTAGTGCCCTCTTTGATTTCTTTTTTCCATGTTTTATAATTTTATTTGTTCAGATTTTTCAACTCCTTGATTATATTTAGTCATAGTTTTTTTGTTTAGGCTATTATCAATCAAGTTGTTCTAAATATTTTTCAGCAGATTCATTATTAGCATATAAAAAAGCTATTGATTTTTTGATTTTTGTATTCTGCTACTTTGCTAAATTTATGAACTCTGGAAGTCTTCTGGTAGAGTTCTTAATCTTTTAAGTGTAGGAATATATCATCTAAAAACACTGATAATTTGACTTCTTCCTGTAATACTTGTATCCTTTTTATTTCCTTCTCTTGACTAATTGCTCTGACTAAAACATCAAGTACTATATTGAATAGGTGAGGTAAGAATGGATATTTTTGTCTTGTTCCTAATTTTAGAGATGATTTCAGTTTTTCCCTATTCAATATGTTGCTGGCTTTGGGTTTTTCATATATAGCTTTTATGAGATTGTGGTAAGTTCATTCTGCCCATAGTTCCTTTAGTGTTTTTATCATGAATGGGTCTTGAATTTTATCAAAGGCTCTTCCTGCATCTATTGAGATGATCATGTAATTTTTTCCATAATTCTACTTGTATGATGAATAATATTTATTGATTGGCATATATTCAGCCAATCTTGCATCCTTGGGATAAGAGCAACTTGATCCTAATGTAAAATCTTCTTAATGTGTTTGACTACAAATTGCTTATATTTTTTAAAGGATTTTTTAATCTGTGTTCATCAGGTATATTGGTCTGTAGTTTTTTTGGTTTGTTTGTTTTTCCTTGATAAATCCTTATCTGGTTTTGGTATCAGGATAAGACTGGCTTCATGAAATGAATAAGGGTGTTCTTTCCACCTTCCATTTCATGGAATCATTTGAGGATCATTGGTTATAGTTTTAATTTAAAGGTGTGGTAAAATGCAACTGGGAAAAACACATGTTCTTGGGATTTTCATTGTTGGAGAGGTTTTCTTTTTTGCTGTGCTTGTATTGTTTTTTTAATTACAGCTTCAATTTCATTGCTTATCATCAATTTTTTTTAGATATTCTCTATCTTCTTGGTTCAATTTTGTTTGGGTCATACATGTCTAGAAATCTGTCCATTTATTCTAGTTTTTCCAATTTATTGGAAAGTAAGTTTTCAAATTAGTCACTAATCACTCTCTTGATTTCAGAAATGTCTTTGGCAATACCTTCTTTTTCTTCTCTACTTTAATTAATTTGAGTTTTATTTTGGTTAATTTGGTTAAAGGTTTATCAATATTATTTATTCTTTGAAAGAACCAATTCTTTGCTTCATAGATCTTTTGTATTGTTCTTTTAATGTCTTCTAATTTAAACTATGATTTTAATTATTTCCTTTTATTTAGGAAGTGGTTTGTACTTGTTTTTCTAGGGCATTGAGATATGTGCTAGGTTGTTTATTTGGAATCTTTATGTTGTTCACACATAGACACTCATGGTTGTACACTTTCCTCTTTGAACCAACTTCATAGTATCCCAGAGATTCTGGTATGTTGTATTTGTATTCTCCTTTGCTTCTAGGAATTTTTAAATTTCTCCCCTAATTTCATCTCTGATCTATACATCATTCAAAAGTGTATTATTCAATTTCTATTGTTTTTCTTGCTAGTGATTTCTAATTTCATTTCGTTGTGACCTGATAAGTGCAAGGAACTAAACTGATTTTGTAAAAATTTTGTAAAAATTTTCTAAGACTTGCTTCATGACCTAAGATCTGGTCTGTTTTAAAGAGGTTCTGTGGGAGTCTTAAAAGAGATTGAATTAAGCTGTTATTTGATGAAATATTCTGTAGATGTCTGTTAGGTCCATTTGATATATATTTTATGTCTTTTCAAATAATTTTTTATTAGTTTTATATTTGAATGGTCTACCTCTTAATGAAACAGGTATATTGAAATCATCTAGCATTATTGTTTTGGGGTCTGAGTCTTCATGTTGAATAATGTTTATTTTACGTAATTAGATACATGGTAATTTGGGGCTTAAATATTTACTACCATTTTATTTTATTTTTGGATTCTTCCCTTTACCAGTATGAAGTGACATTCATTGTTATTAATTTTGGATTGAAGGTCTGCCTTATTCAAAATTAGAATAGCTATTCATGCTTGCTTTAGAGCTCCATTTGCATGGGATATCATTTTCCTTTCTTTCCCTACAGCTTAGTGTCTTTGCCTGTAAGTAAGCATCATGTATTGGGTCTTGTTTGTTAATTCTGTCTGCCAGTTTATGTCTTTTGAGTGTTGAGACCATTTATCTTGTGTTATTACAGATATTTATTTCCTGTCATTTTGATTCATTTCTAATGTTTAATTCAGTGCTAATACTAATTTGCTTAGCTACTTTTCTAGTGAGATTCATCTATTCACAGGCTCACGGGTTTCTTGTTTCTTCTTTTTAAAAAAAACTTGTAAATGTAGTATTTCCTTAAGTATTTTTATAATGCTGGCTTAGTACTTCTGAATTCTTGTAGTTGGTGCTTTTTTAGAAGGTTTTTATTTCTTCAGTGATTCTGAAGAATAGCTTTGCTTTTATTTATTTATTTTCCTTAATAGAAGCTTTGATTATTGAATTTTCTCTTCTCTAACATGTATTCACTTTGTTATAAATTTCTCTCTAAGCACTGTATGCCACAAATTTTAATAAGTTGTGTTTTTAC
Organism: Glaucomys volans; assembly: GCA_020662805.1. Taxonomy (NCBI): domain Eukaryota; kingdom Metazoa; phylum Chordata; class Mammalia; order Rodentia; family Sciuridae; genus Glaucomys; species Glaucomys volans. The sequence goes on from JAJEJO010000661.1 coordinate 181,017, forward strand.
ATTTACATAGTATTAAATATTTAATTTTTCTTGACAAAGCATAAATTATATTTTAGTGTTTTAAATGTCCAAGTTCTTTGCCTTTTTCAGCTATTTTCAGTCATGGATTTGTAGTTTAATTCTTTTATGGGCTGAATGCTTACACTGTATTGTTTCTATTCTTTTAAATTTGTTAGTATGTTTAATATGACCCCAAATGGGGTCTTCAGAAGGCTTATTTGCTCTTGTTGGATAAAATATTTTCTGAATGTTAGGTGAGTACACTTGATGGGTGGTACTCTTCAGGTCAATTGTGTTCTTTTTAATTTTTGCTTTTTTAGATTTTCCAGTTACTAATAGAGAGGTGTTGATGTCTCTACAAATAATAGTTGTTTCTTGTATTTTTTCCTTGCAGTTTTATTCATATTTTGCCTCATGTATTTGTGCTCTCTAGTGTTAGATACACACACATTAGGGATTATTGTGTCTTTGTGGACAATTGATTTATTCCTGATAATTATTCTTGCCTTCATCTATCTTCTCTGAAATTAATATTTTTACTCTAGCTTTTTAAAAATTCATATGAGCATGACATATTTTTCTCCATCTCTTCTTTTTATCTATCCATGTCTTTATATTTTAAAAGGTTCCTTATGAACAATATACATTTCCCTCCATGGTTTTTAATGAGAAATCTGATGTTGATCTTATTATAGACTCCTTATATATGACAAATTACTTCTTTCTTGCAGCTTTTGAGATTTTCTTTCACATTTGACAGTTTGATTATAATATGACAATGTGGAATTCCATGCATTTCCCCTTGAATTTATTTGGATTCCTCTGATCCTCTTATATAGGTAAATTTATATCTTTTGTCAAATTTGGGAAATTTTGATCCTTTATTATTTAGATATTCATTCTTTTTTTTCTCTTTTCTCTTTTTTTAACTCCTATTTTATGTATATGTGATACACTTGGTGTTATCCCACAGGTTTCCTAACTTACTTCATTTTTTATGTTCTTCACTAATTTTGATGACTCTCTTCAAGTCGATTGATTCTCTCTGCTGACTGCTCAATCTGTTGTTAAAAATCTTTTGTGAATTCCTTTCATTTTTTGTATTTTTGTGTTCTATAATTTTTATTAGATTCCTTTTCATACTTCTTTAACTTTTTTGATATTCCTGTTTTTTCAAGACAGCATTTTCCAGATGTTTTGGGGGGGATTTTTTGTCCGTAATTTTCTTCACTCTTTGAACATAGGTGGGGGAGATGGTAAATTCAGAGATTTTATCTAGTGAATAGGCATTAAACTTTTTCAGGTACTCTAATGTACTCTAATGTAGGGGAGATATTACTCAGGAGATGGATGATTAAGAACTTCCATAGAATATTGTTAGTGTTTTGAAAGAATTGTACAGAAAACAAACAATGCATGTATACTGATACCATAGTATGTAGTTTGGAGAACTCTGTAATAGCTAATGGAATATGGGTAGGACGATAGGGAGGATCAAATTGTTATCATTGCTAGTGGCTAAATTATTAATAGCTTTGTTGATGAAGTACTTATGATTTTAATCATAGTCAGATTTTAAAGAATGGGAAAAATCTATTGTTCTATGCTTTTATAGAGTGAAAAATCTTAAGAGGTAAATAATATGCCTGTGTTTATTAGTAATAGATCTAGGGCTCAAAATAAGATTTCTTTCTATATATTTAGATGAATAGTTGAGAAAAACTAAAGGTTTTTGAGCTTTGATGAGGCAATGAGATTGATGCTATGATTGAGAAAGATTATTAATGGAAATCTTTTGTTTCTTATTCCTTCTTTCAGTTTTAAGTCTTGGTAGTATAGTAGGAATTTCTTTCAGGTGATCTTGCCAAGATATTACTCATTTGCACATTGCTAAATCTATGGAATTTTCTTGATTTTGTTTACTTATATATCCCACATACATAGAATAATAACTGACACATATTGGACTCTTGGTAGTTATTTGATAAATAAGAGCATAATGTATAAATATGTTTATCATTTCAGTTACTGTGGTCAATCTCATAAGCCAATCTCATTTTCTTCCCAGTATTTTTAGCATAGTTCATCTTACCTTTATCACTTTGTAGAAAAACATTAGGAATTGAGTTAGGCTAGTGACACACATTATAATATATGGTCAGAGTTAAATAGAAAATTGAATGAATACACAGTCACACTTATACATACATATGTTATACAAGTTGAAATAAATCTATCATTAAAATTTTATAAAATCAAAATAGCAAAGCATTATCAAGAAATTTAATTGTTTATTATAGAAGTGAGGTTTTCTTAATTTATATAAAACAAATATTTGGCTTAGGTGCATTCTGAATAGTTATATAATATTAGGAAAAAATGCTTAAATTTTTAATGGAAGAGGAGTATTAGACAAATGATCTTCATTTTTCAAAATCCAATTTAAATATTGTGCTACAGTACGTTAGACCCTTGATAAAATATAATATATTTTCTCAGTTTCATCTCTAGACACTGAAAAAGGACCCAAGCCATGTACAGATCATAATTGTGAATCTTCTAAAAGACTATCTAAGGTATGTTATGTGACGCTGGAAAAAGAAAAAAAAAAGTTGAATGAACATGCTCAGTGTGTAAGTAAGCATCTTAGCGATTTATAAAATCATCTAACCCACACAGTTAGGGATTTCAACAATAAAAAAAGAACTTAATTCAATAATAAAAGTAATATAATTGATATTTTATAGAATATTTTCAAATTTAATATTTTGTAACTGATTAGATAAAAAGAATGCTTTTCCATTTATTTGGCCGTATTTGCCATTGCTAATCAATATATAATTATTTTTTATAACATCACATCTACTAAGGAGGCTCAGTAAGGAGGATCACAAGTTTGAGGTCAGTTGGGGCAATTAAGTGAGACTCTTGTCTCTAAATAAAATTTAAAAAGCTGGGAATGCAGCTCAGTGCTTGCCTAGCATGTGGTAGACCCTCCTGGGTTCAGTCCTCAGTACTGGGAAAACAAAAAAAGAACAAATCATGGTTGCACTTTTCCATAATTGTTTCAATTTCCAGTAGGTATTTGCATATATCGTTATATCATGCTACTTTCTAAATTCACTTGTTACAGTATTATATAGATTACTTAGGATTTTTTGTATTCCATTATGTAATATACAAATGGACACATTGTTAGTTCTTTCTAATTTTATTTCTTTGTCTGATCTTGTTTGAATGCTAGAATCTATAGTACAACATTGAATATATGTGATAAGCATTGACATCTTTTTCTTGTTCCTAGTCCTAAGGGGAAAGCATTTAATCTTTCCCTATTGAGTGTGATGTTCACTCTAGTTTTCATAGATGCCTTTTATTAGAATGAGGAAGTTCCTCTCTATTCCTGTTTATTGGAGTATATTATGAATGGATATTAAATTTTGTCCAATTTTTTTTTCTGATTTTGTTGAAAAAAATCTCCATATTATCTACATTATATTTACCAGTATTTTATTTAGGATTTCTCCATCTTAGTTTTATTTTTTCCTCTTTCCTACTCTCTCTTCTCTGAGATAGAATCTGTGGCCATGTTTTAAAACTACTGTAAGAACAGTTAAAAAGAGACATTGATACATCAATCATTTCAGCATTTTTAATTGAGGAGTAGAGAGATAATTTTAGATTGATATATAGTTTCAAGAAAAATTCAGAGAGATTCCTTACACATATGGTATAATACCACAACTACAGATATTGACAGTGATTTTTATAATGTTTTCATATAGCTTTTTCCAGTTTACTTATATTCATTTTTGTATGTCAAGTTTCTATATAGAATAGTTCAATGCCACCAGGATCCTTTGTGCTATCTTTTTATAACAACACCTCCCAACCTCCTTACTCTCTCCCACCTGCCTCCCTAAAGCCTGACAGTGATTATCGTGTTCTCAATTTCTAAAGCTTCATTATTTGTAAAAATTCCTAGAGATTAATACAAGATGGTACATACATCAGTAGTTTGCCCCTTTATATTAGTATGCCATGATGCACGTCTCATAGTTCATTGTAGCATTAATCTGTTGAAGGACCAGTTTCTGACTTTTTCATTTAAAGCTGTAGGCCCTTATATATAGGTTTTCATGTGAGAATAAATTGATATTTGGGGCATTAATTCTGAGTAATTCTGAGTTGTACTCTGGTCGATTTATTCCTACCTGTAATGAATGAAGTTTTTCCACACCTTTGTTGCCATTTGGATTTATTAGTATTATATATGTTAGCCATTCTAGTTGTATCCTAATATTCCATTATGGCTTTAATTTGCATTTTTCTAATGGTTTATGATGTTAACCCTCTTTTCATGTTTATTTGCCACCTGTAAAATCTTAGGTAAAATATCTATTTTTTTTTTGCTCATTTTTTCCATAGTTTTATTTGCTTTTTAAAATCAATGAATTAGAGGGTTCTTCATATCTTCTTGGTAATGGTACTTTTTGCAATTTTTTTATTTGTAATTTTTTTACACTGTAAACTGTTTAATCCTCATATTCACATGAATTCGTACCAAGAAGAAGTTTTTAATTTTTATGAGATAAGTTATTATTATTAATTTGCATATATTAAACCAACCTTGCATCCCTGAAATGAAACCTACTTGATCATGGTGTATTATCCTAATAGGTTTTTTTTTTATTTACTTATTGATTCATTAAACACAAATGGAGTACAGCTATTGTTTCTCTGGTTGTACACAAAGTAGAGTCACACCATCTGTGCATTCATACATGTACACAGGGCAATGGTATCTGTCACACATTCTGTTATTCTTACACCCCCACCCCGACCCCACCCCTCCCTTCCCTCTTTGCTCTCTATCCTTTCTCCCTTCTTGCCACCCTTCCCCCCCCCCGCATTATGCATCATCATTCATTTATCGGAGAGACCATTTGGCCTTTGGATTTTGGGGATTGGCTAATCTCACTTAGCATAACAGTCTCCAACATCATCCATTTACCTATAATGCCATAATTTTATTCTTCTTTATGGCTGAGTAATATTCCTTTGTGTATATATACCACAGTTTCTTTATCCATTCATCTATTGAAGGGCATCTAGGTTGGTTCCACAATCTAGCTATTGTGAATTGAGCAGCTGTGAACATTGATGTGGCTGCATCACTGTAGTAATCTGATTTTAAGTCCTTTGGGTATAGGCCAAGGAGTGGGATAGCTGGGTGGATCCATCCAAATGGTGGATCCATTCCAAGTTTTCTAAGGAATCTCTACACTTCTTTCCAGAGTGGCTGCACCAACTTGCACTCCCACCAGCAGTGTATGAGTGTACCCTTTTCCCCACATCCTCACCCACACCTGTTGTTGCCTGTATCCTTAATAAAAGACATTCTAATTGGGGTAAGATGAAATCTTAAGGTGGTTTTGATTTGCATTTCTCTTATAACGAGTGATGTTGAACATTTTTTCATAAATCTGTTGATTGCTTGTAGATCTTCTTCTGTAAAGTGTCTGTTCATTTCCTTGGCCCATTTGTTGATTGGGTTATTAGTGTTCTTGGTGTAAAGATTTTTGAGTACTTTGTAGATTCTGGAGATTAATGCTCTATCTGAAGTATGTGTGGCAAAGATTTTCTCCCACTCTGAAGGCTCTCTCTTCACATTGCTGATTGTTTCCTTTGCTGAGAAAAAGCTTTTTAGTTTGACTCTATCCCAATCATTGATTCCAGCTTTCCTAATAGGTTTTTGAATGAAGTTTGCCAGTATTTTCTTGAGGACTTTTGCATGTATGTTTATCAGGGGTATTGGTGTAAGGTTTTCTTTCCTAGATGTGTCTTTGTCTGATTTTGGTATCAGGGTTATATTTGCTTCTTAGAATTAATTTTAGAATGTTTCTTCAATTTAAATTTCATGGAACAATCTGAGGAAAACTGATGTTAGTTCTTTAAATGTCTGATAGAACTCAGTTAAGAATCCATCTGGTCTGTGACTTTTCTTTATTGGTAGGCTTTTAATTGCTGTTTCAATTTTGTTTCTGAATATTGGTCTGTTTATGTTTTCTTTATCTTTCTGGTTCAATTTGGGCGGGTCATTTGTGTCTAGAAATTTGTCATTGTCTTCCAGATTTTTCAGTTTCTTAGAGTGTAACTCCAAAAATCAAAATTAGAGATGAAAAAGGAGATATTACTACAGACACTTCTGAAATCCAGAAGATCATTAGAAACTATTTTGAAAATTTATACTCCAATAAACTGTTGGGAGGTTTTTGTTTATTTACTCAATTTCCTTTCAAGTTGTGTACCAATAAGTCTTAATTATGGGTAATTATTCATCACACTGTATATGTGTTTTGTCAACCCTGTTTTAGCTATTTTTGAGTTGAAACCTTTATGTGTACATTTTGAGTGTGATTGTATTTGTCTGAAAGATAGTTTCTGAGATTTCAGTAGGGATAACATTAAACCAATTTTGGCTTATTGAACATACATACTGATTTTTTCAAAATAAAGACATGATATGTCTCTACATCATAGGTCTTCTGATATATCTTGTAGTAGCATTTTGCATTTTCAGCATACAGATCAAGAACATGTTTTAGGAAGTTTGTATCTAAGTATTAACATTTGGCATAATGTTGTTTTTGGGTTTGTCATGTATTGATTTTATAATGTTGAGGTAAGTTCCTTCTGTCCCTAGTTTCTCCACTGTTTTTTAACATGAATAGTTACTGTATTTTATCAAAGGCCTTTCTTGCCTTGAGATGATCATATGATTCTTGTTCTTAATTCTGTTTAACTGATGAATTAAATTGTAGATATGGGTCTCTCTCTCTCTCTCTCTCTCTCTCTCTCTCTCTCTGCATTAGTTTGGTTAAGGATTTATCAATATTATTTATCTTTGGGAAGAGCCAACTCTTTTTTTATTTATCCTATTTTTTTAAATTCTCAATTTCATTAATTTCAACTCTCATCTTTATCACTTCCTGGTCTTCTAATGATTTTAGAATTAGTTTGTTCTTCTTTTTAAGCCTTTGAGGTGCAACATAAGTTTATTTATTTGCAATCTATTTTTTTAATGTAGGCACTCAATGCAATAAATTTTCCTCTTAGTACTGCTTTCACCCATACCCAGGGATTTTGATATGTTGTATATCTGTCTTCATTTGTTTTTAAGAATTTCTCGATATCTTCTCTTATTTTCCTTTGATTAATTCTTCATTTCAAATATTGTTTAATCTCCATGATTTTGTATGGTTTCTGTTATTTTTCTTGCTGTTGATTTCTAGTTTCTTTCCATTATGATCCAACATGATGCATGGGATTATATCAGTTTTTTTGTATTTTCTAAGATTTACATTGGAGCCTAGAATATGGTTTATTAGAGAAGGTTCTATCAGCTGTGAGAAGAAAATAAATTCTGCTATTTGGGAGTGGAATATTCTGTAATATCTATTTGGTATATTTGATTTGTAGTATTACTTAAGTTGGATACATCTTTATTGATTTTATGCTTTGATAATATGTCTGTTGGTGACCGTATTTGTTGTAGTCTCCTACTATTATTGTATTGTGGTCTATCTGGGATTTAATGACAAGGAGTATTTTTTTAATGTAATTGGAGTGCATTGACATTTGTTGCCTAAATGTTATCATTATTTCTTCTCTTTGTATAGATTACCTTAACCAGGATAAAATGGCCTTCTTTGTCTCATCTTTTTTGATTAACTTTTGCTTAAAATCAGCTTTACCAAATATGAGAATTGCTATTCTGGCTTGTTTTCATATGCTGTTTGTGTAGAATATTTTTTTCCATTCTTCAGTCTGTGAGTGTCCATACCTACAAGTTGAATCTTGCAAATAGTGTATGGTTGGATCATTTTTTTTATCAATTCTATTTATTTTAGGAATATAAATAGTTGTTCTTTTAAATATACATGAAAGTAGAGTGTATTTTGATGTATTATACACATATGGAGTATAACTTATAATTAGGAACTCATTGTACATGATGTGGAGTTTCACTTGTCATGTATTCATATATGGACATAGGAAAGTTATGTCTAATTCATTCTACTGTCCTTCCTATTCCCATCTCCCTCCCTTCCTTTCATTCCCCTTTGCCTAATCTGGTGAACCTCTGTCCTGCCCCCCTTATCAGAGATAACATTGGGCCTTGGTTTTTTGGAATTGGCTTATTTCACTTAGCATGATAGTCTCTAGTTCCATGCCTTTACCAGCGAATGCCATAATTTCATTCTTATTTATGGCTGGGTAATATTCCATTGCTGATCCATTATGTTAATCTCTGTCTTTTAATTGGGAAATTGATATCATTCGTATTCATTGTTATTATGAGTGGTATTTGAGAAGGACAGGCTGGCTGCTTTAATTTTACTACTCAGACATGAAAAGGACTGACATAGGCACTGTGTGAGGAAGGAACCTAGGAGATTTCCTCAGATATCCCCAGCAGCAAAGGTGGATCCAGTATCCTAATCGGTTCCAAAACTATTTAAAGTTATTGGCAAATGTTGTGATAAACATTGTAGTTAGCATTGAACTCCTAGAGCCTGATTCTTTGCAAATTGGAGTTGACATCCATCCAGATCTGGGGGGGGGGGAGTGAGATTGCTGTCACATCATCTACCTTTCTCTTCCCTTGAGAGCAGGGCACATCCCATCTCCCTGCAGCATGTAGGATCTTTAGAAAATCATGTTCTATGTTTCAAGCTGTCTCTCTGTAGTACTTGTATTTTGGACAAGTCTTGGCCACTTCACTGAGGACTTAGAAGACTGTTTAGTGGGGAAACCTTGATTTGATGAGAATCTTGCATTTTTCTAAGAAATAGTTTATAGTCATATATGTGTGTTTATGCTTTGACCCCCATTTGGGGACACAGTAGGGACTGATTTATGAATTGGAAACCATTGTTTCTAAATGTTAAAAAAAAAAAAGTTCCTGGTGGTGTTGCCTGTCTGACCTAGTTTGGTAATAAGTAAGAAATAATGAAGTGTTCTGAAACACTTCTCTTGATGACCACAATCACTGAAAATACAATGAATCCAGAATATTATCTCAAAGTTTTGTGTAATAGACAACACCAGTGCTTTGCGTCCATGATATCTTTTTGTGTTGTGTGTATATTAGGAAGAGTCACATCCTGGTTAAGGTGAGAAGGGGGAGCACTAAGCTAGGATTTGTTTGCCAAATCAGATTCTTTGGTCAAGAATAGGTTTGGGAGCTGGGTACTGTGCCATGTACCTTTGGTCCCAGGTATCCAGGAGCCTAAAGCAGGAGTATCATTTTGAGTCTAGAAGTTGAAGGCTGGCCTTGACAACAAAGTGAGATCATACCTCAAAAAAATAAAATAAAAAGAAGTTTGGGTTTTGACAGAGTTATATCAGGACAATTGTAAGACCCCGGTGTGGCAAGGTCTCAGTTGTGGCTTTAGTCTTTTCTGGTATCAGTAAGGGGCCAGGCTCTCACAGAGGGGACGATTGGCTGGCTTCTGGGGTCTTTGCTGATACCTGTCCTTCTTTCTTTAGCACTGCCCCCAAACTCTAGCTATACTTAGGAACAGTGATCCTCACCAATTTCCCTTTTATCTCCTGTTGAATGCAGTGTTTATACACTGAGAGGGAAAGTAACACTGCTTATGCTTGACTCCTGGTTTTGTTGTTTTTCTTTTTTGTTTTCATTTTTGCTTTTGCTTTTGATAATTGGAATTTTGTATTTAAGAGGTTGAATTTTATCAGATTATGAATGGGCCACTTTGCTGCATGTCTAAATTTATACACGGATGGCCTCAGGAGAGTTCCTGTTTGCCTGTCTGTTGTTCACTTGCTTTATAAATATTTTGGTCCCAGGTTTTGAGATAATTGCTGTGTAAAATAGGAAGAAACAATCATGATGGGTGCTCTTTGTGAAAAGAACTCGCTGAGTGCTTTTACCAGAAGCTGTAGAGCCTGCAGTTGAATTGTTCTCAGTGGTGAATGAGAACAGTTTGGCCCTGCAAAGATATTATGGTAGTTGTTTATGATTATAGTTAAGTGATTCTGCAAACACATCATTGAATTCCAAAATGAATTATGACTCTATTTGGATTTAATGAAATTTCTGACATTGTTGAAATTTGCATATTTGCATGTTTTCCTTTCAAAGCAAGATCTGCTGGTGAGAGGAAATGAATGTCTGGATTTATTATAGTGTATAAATTAATACGTGGGATATTTAATTCTGTACATAAATTTACAACAAGTACATACACTGGAATGAATGAGACAATCACATTAGATTAACTTGTCAGATCAAAAGACAAAAACAGACTTTCAAGTCTTGATGATACCTTGTAGATGCTGGGTCTTTTTGAGGCCATTGCCTTCACCTGCTGCTGCTTTATCACATCAGTAGCTTTGTTCCTCTCTCACCCTCCTCACTGTTGAGGTTGTACTATTTCACCTGTCCATGATACGATATGCCCTGTGACACTAATACTTGTCCAACTCCTTCATTTTACAGAAGGAGAAACTGAGGCTTATAAGGTATTTTTGCATCGTGTTTAACTGTTATGACTTGGTGTGGAATTTTTAATTACCTTATTTTAAGTCATTCATTTTAGGAGAAGTCAGACCCTATGACAGAGGAGATAAGCTGATGACATTCAAAGGAGAAACTACTTAATAGTTTCTGAATTTTGCTGTGTATCTAATCTACAGCATGTATTAGACCCTTTATTACCTCTGGCACATAACCAGACCTGAATACCTTAAGGTCTTACAAACTTAGGGATCCAGAACATTAATTTATTAGACCTGAAAATTTTTAGGGGAAAAAATAAGACTTTCTTCCATGTTGGTTCCAAGTATAGCTTTTGCATTTAGTTCTGTGAGCCATAGACCAGTCAGTGTTTGTGTATGTTATAAAGAAGGGTTAAGATTAATTTTTCTACTATGATTTTGGATAGCTGTAGTACCGTTCGTTGAAAGTTGTTCTTTTCTCATTGACTTAACTTGCACAATTTTGTCAAGTAAACTGAGCTTATATGTCTATTTCTGGACTGTCTTCTGTTCCTTTATCACAATATCATCTTTACTCTAGTACTAAACTTTTGATTATTGTAGCATTACACCAAGTTAATCTTTGACTTTGGGTCCTCCTAGAGGTGCTGGCACAGGAGCTACATTGCTGGTTGCTAGGATTTCTCACCACCTGGTTCTTATATGTCAACCCAGAGGCCTGAGACTACATGTTCAGAGGGTGCTGTATTGCATCTGCTGGCTGTTTCTATTGGGTGCAGGAGCACAGGATGCTGAGTTCAGGGCCATCTCTCTGACTGCCGTGGAATGCTATGCACTTGTTACCCCCCAGAGTCTTCTTTACAGTAGCATAGAGCCTGGTGACTGTTTACAAGCATGGGACTTGTGATTATGGACTCTTCGTAGGTGGTCTGTGGTGCAGAAGCATCACCTGCTGCCCTGCTGCCAAGGTAGGTTGCTGGGGTGCTATTACTGTGGCTCTCTTTTTCAGCTTTCTTTCACTACTTCCTTAATGGGCTGTGGAGGGGTTGGGGGTTCCTGCTTAGATCTTGTCAGCATCTTCCAACTCCAGTTACTTGCTTGTTTGCTTCTCTGCTTTCTTTTATTTATTTAATTTATTGTTTTTTTGTACTGGGGATTTAACCCAGAGGTGTTTCCACTAAGCCTTTTATTTTTTATTTAGAGACAGGATCTTGCTAAGTTACTTAGGGCCTTATTAAGTTGCTGAGGCTGATTGAACTTGTGCTCCTCCTGCCTCAGCCTCCCAAGCTGCTGGAATTACAAGCATATGCCACCGTACCCATTTCAGTTGCTTATTTTTATAACTTATGTGGAATGGTTTTTACTATTCTATTACATACCATTTACTCTGGATTTCTGTTTTTGTGTTAACTATTTTTGTTTGAATTGATCTAAAATAAAATTTTCCCTTATTTTTTTTGTTGTACTTTTTTTCTTCTTTTTTACTAATTAAATGATTTGACTTTGTTTTAGCAAATCTACTTGACATTAGTGCTATTAGTGTATTTTATCCTCCTAAAAGATGCAAGGAACTTAAATACCTTTTTAAACTCCTGATCTGATTTCTTCTTTAATTGTTTTGTCTTTCAGTATTTTAGTTATATTGTACTGATTTTTCTACTTGATATCAAAGTTATTTCAGAATGTCATTGACTCCTTGTATTAACCCACAATTTTGTGTTTATTTGCTTTCCTTTCCTTCTTGCATTCAGGTCCTTTCTTTTCTACTCATCATCTTCTAGAATTTATCATGACTCCTGTTTCTGCAGAAAATTGCTCTCTTTAGTTTAGGAAAAATTTCAGCCAGAGTCCTTCCACCATTTGTCTTTCTGGAATTTCTAATCAGTATATTTTGAATGTTGTTACTGATTTCTCCATCTCTCTTACATTATTCTATGTTTTTTCTTCCTAGTTATGTTTTGCATTGTGATAAATTTTTTCATGTATTTGTTGCATTTTATTATTTTAGTCATTTGGGCCAAGTTGTGTTTAATTTGTCCATTGAAAATTTTAAAGAGTTTTCTTCACGAAAACTTCATAATTTTAGAATTTTTATTTCTTATTTATTATTAAGATCACTTTTGATGCATTATAATTGTATATATAATGGCATTTGTTGTTACATATTCATTATTCATGTACATAACATAATTTGTTCACTTTTGTTTCCCAGTACCTCTCTTTTCTTTCCCCTTTGGCCGGTGATGAAAATAAGAGAGACTATTAGAGTGTCCATTCAGTTTTTAGTTTCATTCCATTCACTATTTGTAGTTCAAACAGGTTATTTTTTATACATGCTTTTTTCTCTTTTGGTATAATTTTCCTTTTTCATGTTTTCATTCCATTTTTATGTCTCTGTATTTAAAACATGCACTACATCATTTTTATGTAACTGATATTCCATTATCTTGGTTTAATTTTGGTGTTTGTTGTCTCTGATTATTTCTTCATTTTATCATGTTCTTCATAATTCAGGTTGATGAAGTCATGAGTGTTAGTCCTTTATTGCTAGATAGCTGGTTTGGTCTAGGCATGTGTATGTTTCTGCAGTTTCATAAAGTACCCATGTTTCCTTTTCCCTAGTGCTCCAGGGTTGTTCTCAAGCAAAGGCAGTTTTTATGTAAATTTTTTGGCCTGGAATTTCTTGTACAACACAGAATATGCTATAAAAACTTCAAACCCACTTGAAAGCAAACAATTATGTAGGACTTTATAGAGGTGTTTTTAGTCCTCCTACCCCTCTATTCTCCATCTTTCCCCCACCTCATCCTTCACCGTCCTATACCCCAGCCAACACAGAGAAGCTTTCCTGTTTTTTTTTTTCCAATTTTGTAACTGAAAAATTTTCCATGTCCACTGTTTTACTTAGAGTCTTACTCTCTTTTTACAGGCTTAAGGCTTTTCTCCGGTTTTCTTTAGGCTGATAAAATTGTAACACCTTGGAATACTGAGATTGACATCAAATGAATTAGGGACACAGCTACCATTAGGTTTGTAGTTTTCTTCTCATTTATAACTCTTATCTCTTTTTTTACCCCCTTTGTCCTGCTTTCCATTTCTTTCTCCCTGCCTCCTCCCTTTCTATCTCCCTTCCTGCCTTCTTGTCTTTTGCCTTTTTCTTTTTCTTTTTTTTTATAGAAATATGTCTATGCAAGATTGTTCTGTTGTGTTAAAATAGGGCATTTTTAGCATGAGGATTTCTCTAAATACATAGTACACCACCTGGTTAGAAATGGAAATATTTTCCTGTATTTTAAAATATTTTTTCTCCATGTCCACTCCTTATCTTTTTCAGTGGGAAATATGCTACTAGAAAAAGTTCATATGTCAGCTTAGATCTCTAATAATTTCAAAATATAAATTACAATTTTTCTTTAATCTTTCTTAAGTGACTTTTTAAAAATGCACATTTTAGTTCATGTGCAACAACCACCATTTCAGTGGCATCCATTGATGAAGAATAGATTCTATTTTTTTGCTTCAGAATTGTTCTGAATATAATTGTTCCCACATTTTAAAGTGGAAGTTTTCTTTTCTGAAATCCTGTAGTACTCATTATACTTTATAGGAGTAGATTCTGACTTTCATAAAATTTAAGTTATTTTATAACTCTTTATTTTCTTGATCAAATATTTGGTTCTGCTTTCAAAGTTAGCTTTGTCTCATAAATCTCTTCCTGATTCACTCATAATTGAGCACATTATCCATATTCTGATGTTCCTAACACGAGAGAGACAATTTTTACTTTTTATGATCGTTTTCTTCAGTTCTCCATTGGGACATTCTATAAAATCTGGACACATCACCCCTCATTCATTTCCTGAGAATAAAGATCATTTACTTTATTTTTATGAAAATCCATGTTTCTTTTTTATTCATACAAGACACCTTTAAGCTTCCTCTCCTTTTTGCTTTTTAATATTAATTCCAATCATACTTGATGACTATAATCATTTTTCCCCAAAGATTCCCAAATATAGGAATTACAGAAAGTGTTCAAAGGACTCTGTCATATAGGTTTACTATCTGTAAATCTTGTGTATATTAGTTCTCCCTCAGTGGAATTATAACTTGTTAGACTCTGAATCTTGTATTCTGTATATTTGTTCCCTACCCAGAACTAAATAGTTATATTTACTACCTGTACTTGGAATGGCCATTGGAAGTGATTATGGCATTTAAAATAATTTGTTCTACTTGTCCATACAAAAACAAATGTATTTTACCTATTGCTCACTTTTGAAATAGCAGCAGTTATTTCTGATCATTGGCCAGTTGTTGTAGAATGTATTCCTTTCCATATATGCTTCTATAAAGTTTATCGTGGGCAGGAAGAGGAATAGAGTGGACTGGAAAATTTGTTGTTTATTTAGTCATACTCATTATTGCTTAAACAAGATTACTAGCTTGTTGAGAGATTTTATAAATTATGATTGTTTTTAAATCATTCAGATTGGTTTAGAAAGTTTACTTTTGTATTTGTAATCCTTACCCAACTCACAGACTTTTTTAATTGTACTGCTAATTGATCCTATGTCCTACTAATTTCTTGTCCTAATTATTAACACTACTCATTGTAAAAATGCTAAGTTAGTGATTCATAAAATTTCTTGCCTTCTCATTTATATTAAGAGCTCTGTCCTCCTTTTCATTTTAGAGGGAAAATAGGGAACAATACTCTGATTTTTTTTTTTTTTTTTTTTTGGCTTACCAGATCTAAGGTCTCAGGTCTAAGCTCATTGTTTTATTTTGGTTTTGTATTGGAACTTGAACCCAGGAGTGCTTTATCACTGAGCTATATCCCTAGTCCTTCTTATTTTTAAATTTTTTTGATGGGGCCTTTTTAAGTTGCTGAGGGTCTTGCAAAGTTACAGAGGCTGACCTTGGATTTGTGATCTTCCTACCTCAGGCTCCAGAGTTGCTGGGGTGCTGGGATTCCAGGCTTGGAATATACTACTATACCTAGCACTGCTATACCTAGCACTTCGTTGGTGTTTCTTTGTTTCCTTTGTCTTTTCTTTAATCTTTTTTCTTTTTTGTATAGGATTTTAGGAAGCTGAATGATTTATGAATGTGTCTCCTTGAAACTTACAATTTTATTTTCACATTTAATGTAATTAGTTAAATACACATTCATATCTAATTCTTGAGTACTTGTTTAAATAAATTTGTGTTTGATCATGTAAAAAGCAATTGATTCCCCCAAATTTGTCAGAACAAAAATAACATTTAAACAGTGAAAAGCTATGAAGTAATTGAGTAATAGAACAAGATTTGTGTATTTACAGTCAGTTCAGTACATTGAAAAACTATTTGTTATGATAGAAATTTTCATGGAAGGATGTACTTTACAAAATAGTTGAAGAACTCAGAAAAGTTAAAATGCACCATTAGTGGTTATAGATGAGCCCATTCATCTGTGCTTTTGACTGGACTGCAGGTGAAAGTTAGTGTGGCAGAATGGAGCAGAACTAACTGTAGAGGTTTTGAATCATAACCATACTTCATGTTTTTTGGCACAGATATTATCACTCATAGAAAAGTATAATCTTCTTGTTGATTTAGGAGTCAAGCTAGAATATATTACAAACATAAAGGTAATTATAGAATGAGCTTCTAAGTATTTTTTAAACATGTTTTAGAATGCAGACCTAAGAATTATAACAGGTGTTGTATTTATTTTCTCTTGATTTTAGACCTAATTTTCTTTCTGAAAAGAGTGGAGGGGGTGCCTGAGAATATACTTATTAATGATTCTTAAAACATATTCCTTTATGTTTAATTTCATACAACATTCAGTTTCAGGACACTGTCTTGATTTTGCTCTGATGCTTTTCATGTACCACTAAAAATTCAAAGGGAACAAAATGTTTGGTCGTATATCCAAATGGTTTCTTTGTATTGTATAAGAAAGTACCTTTGGAAATATTGGAGGCATGTAGATAATATCTTTTTAGTTTTACATATGTTATTATTGTATTCATGTCTTATGAATGCAAGCTGAAATAAAGACCTGAGACCATTTTCTCCTTCCTCTATCTTCTGTTCTAAAATTACATTTATTTTTTGATTAATATTTGTTTCAAATTCTGTTTTTATTTTAGGCTAAAAACCTTATTGAGAGATTTTTTAATCAACAAGTCGAAGTTCTGGGCAGACGTTCAGATCCATTGCCTGAAATATACTATATTGAAGGTACTCTCCAAATGGTTTGGATTAATCGCTGCTTTCCAGGGTATGGAATGAATATCCTGAAACATCCAAAATGTCCTGAGTGCTGTGGTATGTAATGAACTATGATTTCGTGTTGTATATTGATGAAAATTCACTTATTTCATTATGTCTAAATGAAAGTCTATCGTTTTTTATTGTTAACTATGTATTGCATTAAGTTGTTTAAGGTAGTATGTTTGAGGAGAGTGTGTAAATCTAAGAAGTAAAGGAAAAAAGCTGGTTTAATTTTGATTTTGGCATTACTATTACAGCAAAGGTTCAGGGACATTAGGTAGTTATCTGGGAAGAAACGAAGATAATAAGTTATAAGTAACTTAAGAGTTGTTTGCCCTAAAAAGAACCAAATGATCTATCTTTTAGAAACTGTTACCAATGAGTTTAAGTTTGTATAGTATAGAGTAGATAGGTATCTTTGTGGGTTTTTTTTCCTTTTAGAAATAAGTATTTGAATTATTTTATTATGAATTATTTTTTCTGACTTGATACTAGCAAGGATCTTAGATCCTTTAAGACTAAAGGATCTTAGTTACTCTTTGACATTCATCTGTTTCATCTTTATTACAGAAGAGTTCTACAAAAGTGGTTGCCTTTGGATTCAAAGGCTTTCCTTTTTTGTTATCAGGAATTGAGTGGGTCAGTTAATTTCTAGTCTCAAAACCTTCCTCTTATTAATATCACTACGTCAGTACTATTTTCATTTCATCTTTTTAAATTTGTTCTACTCTTTCTCCAAGATAGATTAAAAGTCTTTTCATATAATAGAGCACCAAGTATTCTTTTACTTCTATTTGGTTAGATTTTGCTTTAAAACTTTTTTCTTCTATTGTTTTTGTCTAAATATGTGGAATTTGACAAAGCATATTAAAAAGTTATCTTATAAAATACAATATGAATTTAATCAATAAAATTACTTACAAATAGAAACTTTGTAACTGTTTTGACAATAGTGTTTATGTGTATCCATGTAGCACAGATAAGGATAAAGAAAAGGCTAGAAATAACAAGGAATGAAAGCAGAGCATAGTAGTTTAGCTTTCTATTCATATGCATTTCTGTTTGTATTTAGTAAAGACTTCAATGATAAATTAAAATTATTTAAATATTATCTTATGAGGAATTTTTAAAAATTTTCTTTATTTCTACATTATTTTATTGGTACATTATAGTTTTACGTAATGGTGGGACTCATTATATATTGATATATACACAAATACAACAATACGATTTGGCCAGTATCACTCCTCAGCTCTTGCTCACTCCCTCCCCTCCTCCCACACCCCCTTTCCTCTATTATACTGTTATGTATAACTAAAAAGAACCAATAAAAATTTAAGAAATTGTTGGATAATGTGAAGAAAAGATAATCCCAGAGAATGGAAGAAATATTTATAATGGATTTGACTCCCCAAAAATACTACCCAGAATATATAAATAATGTATAAAATAATATTTTAAAATACAAAACCAGAAAAAAGGGCAAAATAAAGGGCAAAAGATTTGAATAAGTACTTTACAAAAGAGTAATTCCAAATGACCAAAGAATATCTGAAAATAACAATTTATGTATAACCTTATTTTAAGCAAGTACAATGGAAGAGGGTAGGTACAGGTGAAAAATGGGACATGTTAGTTGTTCAAATGGGGAAAAGCCATCGTGGAGAGTAACTAGGTTGAGGTTGCAGCTTTGTTAATTGGATTGTCAAGAAAGGAGCAGATTATACTGAGAATGCGAACTGAATTTTCATGACAGAAAACTCACATACACAAGCAGGACAAAGAAAGGCATTTTTAAGAACTGAATACTAGCCATAGCAATGGACAGAAAGAATATAACAGAGCAAGCAAATGTTGTTTGTATGTTTAGGCCTGAGTATGTGGTATATATTGAGATTGATTTTTTTCTTTTGTTATATGAAGTTGTAGTCTATGTTATTGGAATGCTCAGTTGTCTCAGTGCCATTTGTTGAAAACATTATCCTTTAACTAGTGTTTCATTTCAATTTTGATATAGGTAGATGTGTTTATGGACATCTCTTATTTCATTAAGGCACTGATCTATCCCTATACCAATTACTAAACCTTTTAATAAGATTCAGTCTCTGGTAAGGCACATCTTTCTTCATTACTGAGGCCCTTTGCCTATTCATTGAAATTTTTGAATGTTTGTCACATTCTGTAAAGATGGCTGTTGTATTTTCTTCATGACTCCATTGAATGTATAAATCTTTTTGAGATAATTGACATCTGTCAGTATTGAGTCTGGCAATTCATGAACATATGTGTATGTGTGTGTATATATATATGTGTATATATATATATGTATATATATGTATGTATGTGTGTGTGTTTGTATGTTTTTATATATATTCATTTAAACTTACCTTAATTAAAATACTATATTTATAGAAATTTATAGACATTTTATTTAGGTTTATATTTAGGCACCTGATATTCTTAAACTTTCTATTTTGAAATAGTTTTTAAACACAGAAAAATTGCAAAAGTTGTAAAGAGAATTCCTATATACCCTTCATTACACTTATCTTAATGTTAACACCTTAATAACATTATTATTATTATTATTATTATTATTATTATTAAATTAGGATATTAACATTAATATAGTATAACTGATTAGCTTATAGAACTTATTCAAATTTTGCCAGTCCTTCTAGTAATGTCCTTTAAGAACCAAGATTCAATATAAGATATCACATTTATTTTACATTGCCTATATCTTCTCTAAGAAATCAATTCTATTTTTCATGACCTTGAAACAAGGAGAGTTGTAGGGTATCTCCCAATTTGAATTGCATCTGTAGTTTTCTCATGATCAGGTTCAAATTTATGCATTTTGGGCAAGAATACCTCACAAATGATGGCCTGTCCTTTTCCAAATGTCTTATCAAAGATACGTGTTATTTAAACACCTTATTACTTATGATGTTCACTTTGATTAATGAGTTAAGGTCATATCTTCCAAATTTATCCACTGTGGGTTACTTTTTTATCCTTTTTCTTATTGTCTCAGTGGGAAACTCTTTGAGACTATGAAAACATAACATATATTCATCATACTGAGTCCACTAATTTTAGCATCCAGTGATGTTTCCTGCTCATGACAAATGTTGTTTTTTTTGCCTCATAGTAATTGTTAGTTAGCTTTCCGTCACTGTAACAAAATACTTGAGATATCAACTGATAGAGAGGAAAGGTTTATTCTGGCTCCAAGTTTTGGAGGTTTCAGTCCATGGTTGGTTGGCCTGTGGTAATACAGTACACTGTGGTGGGAGCTCATGGCAGAAGAGGCCTGTTCACCTCATGGCTGTTACAAAGTCGTGGAGAAACAGGAAGGGACCAGTGTCCCAATATCTCCTTAAAGGGCATTTATTTCTCTCACTAACCCTACTTCTCAAAAGTTTCACCATCTCCCAACAGCACTGTGGGTTGGGAATTAGTCCTTGAGCACATGGATCATTGGGGACTACTGCTGATCCAACTATAGCAGCCATTTTCTATATTCTTCATTACATGTTTATTGAATATACTTCTCTAAGGAACAGCTATCATCTCTCCAGTTTATTTTTATTTATCAGCATGAACTCATGAATATATTCTTTTGTTGTAATTCATTGTTATCATTATTTATTATATTATTCAAATTGTCCAAGTTTTGCTACTGCACATTCCCTGAAGTGAGATGGTGTATTTATTCAGTGTGTTCTTATTTTTTGATCACTTTCTCATTTTATGGCACTATATAATGTTCTAGGCCTGTATTCTAATTATCTTGCCCAAACCCTTTCCTCAGCTGTATCTCAAGGAACACTGCTGCTTTTTAATCTTGGGAAGGAAGGCATTAAATATACCATTTTTAGTTGTTTTTTTTATTAGAGCTTTATAGTTATACATAGAGGTTAGGTTCATTCCAATAAAACATACCATTTTAATCATCTTCAAGGGTAAAATTCAGAGGTATTAAGTACATTCGCAAAGTTATGCACCCATCACCACCATCAATTTAAGAACTTTCTCACATCCCAGAAACAAACTCTGTATGAGTTAAATAACTAGATTCCCTGTTTTCTCACCTACTGCTAATAGCTATTCTACTTTCTGTGTTTCTGTCAATTTTCTACTTTAGGTAACTGATATAAATGGAATCTTGTAGTATTTGTCATGTAAATCGTATTATTTGTCGTGAATTTGGCTTATTTCAGCTAAAAACTTTCAGGGTTCATCCATTTAGTAGAATGTATTTGAAGTTAATTCCTTTTTAAGATTGAACATGTATATGCCACAGTTTGTTTATCCATTCACCTACTGTTGGATATTTGAGTCATTTCCATCTTTTGGCTCTTGTGAATAATGCTGTTATGAACTACAGTATACAGTTTTCTGTCCCAGTCCCTACTTACAAATCTTTGCCTTTATACTTAAAAGTGGAGTTACTGGATCATGTGGTAATTTTAGAAGAGACCGAAACTCTTCACAGCAGCTGTACCATTTTATATTACCGTGAGTAATGCACAGAAGTTCCAGTTTTTCCATTTCTGTACTTTGTTAGCTTTTAAAACTATCCTAATGAATGGAAGTGTTAAACCCTGTGATTTTTGTTTATATTTCCATAATGATTGATTAATACTGAGCATCCTTATGTGTTCTAATTTGTACATTTCTTTATCTCCTTTGGAGAAATTTCTATTCAAATCTTTTTCCTTTTTTTATTTTTGAGTTCTGTGAGTTCTATATAATGCCCTGTCAAATGTATCACTTACAAATGTTTTCTCTGATTCTTTGTTTAAAACTCTTGATTATATCTTAAACCTTGAAATGTACTAAATTGTAAATTTTGTTGAAGTCCAATGTATTTTTTCTTTTGTTGCATATTCTTTTTTTTAATCATACTCAAGAAGTCAATGCCAAATCTAATGTCATGAAATTTTGTTCTTATGCTAATAGTTTTAAAGCTTGAGTTTTTACGTTAGGTCTGTTAGTCATTTTGAGTTAATTTCTGTATATGATATAGGTAAAGGTACAACTTAATTTATTTTCATATGGATATCCAGTTTATTGCAGCACCATTGGGGGAAAAGATTATCCTTTACCCATGGCCTCTTTGTTAAAAATCACTTGAAATTATGTAAATGGTTTGATTTTGAGCTCTCTATTCTGTTCCAATGGTTTGCATGTTCATATTTATACTGTCTTGATTACTGTGACATTGTAGTACATTTTGAAATCAAGGTGTGGGAGTCCTCTAAGTTACTTGTTCTTTGTCAAGATTGTTCTGGCTAATTAAGGTTCCATGAGATTCCGTATGAATTTTAGAATGGACTTTTCTGTTTCTGCAAAAAGCCTGATGTCATTCTGATAGGGATTGAATCAAATCTGTAGATTGCTTTAGATAATATTTTCTTTTTAAAAAATATTTTTTTATCTATAAATACAGGATAGTTTCTTAGTTATCTGTGTTTTCTGCAGAAACTTTGTTGTAGCATTCAGTGTATAGGTGTTTTGCTTCTTTGGTAAAAATTTATTCCTAAGCATTTCATTATTTTTTTTTTAGTATTTATTTATTTCTTTCTTTTTAATTTTTAGTTTTTTTATTTTTTATTTGCTTATTGATTCATTGAACACAAATGGAGTACAGCTATTGTTTCTCTGGTTGTACACAAAGTAGAGTCACACCATCTGTGCATTCATACATGTACATAGGGCAATGATGTCTGTCACACATTCTGTTATTATTCTGACCCCCCCTCCCCGACCCAACCCCTCCCTTTCCTCTATGCTCTCTATCCTTCCTCCATTCTTGTCACCCTTCCCCCCCGCATTATGCATCATCATTCATTTATCAGAGAGACCATTCGGCCTTTGGATTTTTGGGATTGGCTGATCTCACTTAGCATAACAGTCTCCAACATCATCCATTTACCTGCAAATGCCATAATTTTATTCTTCTTTATGGCTGAGTAATATTCCATTGTGTATATATACCACAGTTTCTTTATCCATTCATCTATTGAAGGGCATCTAGGTTGGTTCCACAATCTAACTATTGTGAATCGAGCAGCTATGAACATTGATTTGGCTGCATCACTGTAGTAAGCTGATTTTAAGTCCTTTGGGTATAGGCCAAGGAGTGGGATAGCTGGGTCAAATGGTGGATCCATTCCAAGTTTTCTAAGGAATCTCCACACTGCTTTCCAGAGTGGCTGCACCAACTTGCACTCCCACCAGCAATGTATGAGTGTACCCTTTTCCCCACATCCTCGCCAACACCTGTTGTTGCCTGTGTTCTT
>JAJEJO010000661.1:209121-227657 GCA_020662805.1 Glaucomys volans
GGGTGCTGTGTTTTATCAAATGCTTTCTCTGCATCTATTGAAATAATCATTTCATTATTTTTGATGCTATTGTAAATAAAATTTTTTCTTCTTTTATTTTTTATTGGCTCTTTTTATTTATACCTAACCTCAGGATTCATCTTGACACAATTATAAAAAGCATGGAATATAATATGCTCTAATTACCGGAGGGGGTGTTATGGGGGGTATAAGAAAAGAATGGAGGAAGTATGGATGGTGTAGGGGAAAATGGGATGGGAGGGGGTGGGGGAAGTTAAAATAGTAGACTGAGACAGACAGTATTACCCTATGTATATGTAAGATTATATGAATCGTGTGAATCTACATTGTGAAAGAAAAGATATATTCTTTTCTGTATAATTATATCAAAATGGGTTCTGTCATGTATAATTAAAAAGAACCAATAAAAAAAGGAAAAAAAAGATTAATATTGTAACCATAATGCAAAGCATAAAGCCCAGCTGTGCCTTGAAAGAGTAAGTATAAATTCAAGATCAGTCTAGATGAGAATATGAGAAAAAAAATACTTTCAGGCAATTAAAACACATGTCTTACTGGAAATAGCCAAAAAATACCATACATTTATCCCACCTCTGATAATCTTAGAATAAATTGTCATCAGAAAAAAAAATATGCTCTAATTCAGTCTCTAGTACTTTCTGTTTTCTTCTGCTCCTCCTTTCCCCTATTCCGTTCCCTCTACTCTGTTGATCTTTCTCCTATTTACTTACAGATTTTTAATAATTAGTGTCTCATGCATATACATAATGGTGAAGTTCACTATGGTATATTCATATATGTACATAAGAAAGTTAGGTTAGATTCATTTCACTGTTCTTCCCTTATCCCATCCCTCATCCCTCCCCCTCAATCCCATACTCCAATTATCTTACTTTTATTTTGATGGAATTCCACCCTTTAATTTTTGTTTCTTATTTTGGATGAACTTTTGTATATCAGAGAAAATATTGAAATTTTATCTTACTCCAAGCAAAATAGCAGTTATCAAGAATATAAATAATAATAAGTGTTGGCAAGGATGTGGGGAAGAAGGTACTCTCATATGTTGTTGGTGGGACTCGAAATTAGTGCAACCACTCTGGAAAGGAGTATGCAGATTCCTCACAAAAGTAGGAATGGAACCACCATATGACCCAGCTATCCCACTCTTCTATGTATATCCCAAAGTTCTAAGATCAGCATACTCTAGGGATGCAGCCACATTAATGTTTATAATAGTATAATTCACATTAGCAAGCTATGAAACTAACCTAGGTGCCCTTTAACAGATGAATGAATACAGAAAATGTAGTATATATAAAAAAAATGCCAAATTATTTTTTAATGTGGCAATAAATTTTGAGTTAAGTCATCAGTACTTGGGAGTTCTGGTTGCTCAGAATCTTTTCCAAAGTGTTAGGTGAAAGGAAAGTGAGCAACCCAGAAACCAGGCAGTGAGATTCACACACAGAAAGTTTATTTGCCAGTTAGAGTCTGACAAAGGCCATCACTCAGAAATGAGAGAAGGCAAGGAAAATCTAATCCTAGGATATTTTATAGGGCTAAGAAAATCTAATTTTGGGGTGTATCTAGGGCTACTCCCTTGAATTCCTCTTCGTAAAGTTTTGTGGTTAGCTATTTCGAGTATGCAGTGTACATGCGAAGTCTGTGGTGGGCCCCTAGGGGAGCAAAGGGAGGTTTCAGTTAGGTTGGTTAATAAGTGGTGGTGATGAGATGTTATCTGTTAACAGTCTATTTTCTTGTAAATGTCTTTAGAACAGGAAAGTAAAACTTGGGTGGAGAATTTCTTACTGACCTTCTGTTTCTTTGCAAATATCTCTATGGCAGGAAAATGAAATATATTTTATAAAATAGCAATGAGGACCTAACGTGATTGTGCAGATATTAGGTGATGGACCTTATATTCCCCCCTTTTTTGTTTTATATTGGATCCCTTGGGAATATGGGCGAAGTTTGTTCTTCTAGCTATTTCCAGCTGGAGTGGGGCTTTGTCTCCTAATTTAGCACTCTAAGGGTGTGGGCCTTCCAGATACTGGTGAAGATCAGGACTGGGGGGCTGTGGTGACATCGGAAAGTATCCATTGCCCTCATAACTGGGAGGCAGTGGTGCCATCAGGAGGTACCCAGCGTTTTCGGACAGGCGTACATATTTCCCAAAGAGCGTCTGGTTGACTGCTTGGTTGACAAAGATTTGGGGGTTTTTCCAGGATGGTTGCCTAGAGGCACCTGAAGACACAAGGAGCTAAGAAAGCCAAAGTTAATATTGCAGTTAATGGACCCAGGAAGAGACATACCCAGGACATGATAGGGTTCCAAGGGGAGGAGGACAAAGAGGAGAAGCTGGGTGAGATCCCCTTTTGCCTGATTTTTATGGCCAGATCTTCCAAATTTTGTATATTTTGTTCAATTTTTCCTGATTGATTAATATAGTAGCAACATTGTTCTTCAAGAAAGAAACAAGTTCCACCTTTTCAGCCCTTAGGAGGTCTGGAGCCTGTCTATTTTGTAATACTACCCCTGCTTGGGAGGAAATTTGGACTTGAAGGAGGCAGATGGCTTTGGTAGAAGTTTCAGTAGATTCAGCCACTTCGCTACTTAGTTGTTCAAATTGTCTAGCAATATCTATGCTGTGTCATAGAGCTCCCCCTGAAAGTCCTATGGAAATGAGGGAGGTGGCTAGAGTAATGCCCACTAGGACTGGGAAGAACACAGCACATTTTCCTTGAGTACTTGGATCACAAGTTGACACAAATTCTGAATAGCCATAAAGGGTGAGTTGAGGAGACAGCATGTAGTATGCAGGGTCCTACAATGGAGGAGTTGATGCAAGTACTTAGGGACTGTAAGCATAGGAAGTGGGGGCCCAGTGGGCTGGAGTAGGAAGTTGTGGAAGTAAGGGTGATGTTTGTGGAACATGGAAATTGAGGAATAGAGCTTTGAATGACCCCCTGGGGGTGTGCCAGCATGGTCCAGTTGTTTCTAAAGAGTGAACTGGTATATGTTGAGAAATCTTCTGCGGGTGTGGCATATAGTTACTGCGGGGAATTGAGACGTTAGACAGCATTACTGCTGTGATTGGGAATTGGTTTAAAGGAGTACATGTAAAGCAGTTTTTTTCATATTGGGAGTTATTGCCAGCCTGATGAAGGAGATTAAGAGAAGATTTAATGAGCCATGTCCAGGATAGTTTGGCTTGAAGAGACAGCCATTGGGAAAGGTGGGAGGGCGTGTCCTTGAGTACATTAATGATTTTATCTAAGGAAGTTTCTTGATTATAAGTTTTTGCAAGTAGAATAGAACCAGGTGGAAACCTCCTTGTATAGTACATGCTAATAGATCTTTCAACTCCTTGTTCACATTTTGGATCCCAAGGATTTGGTATCCAAGAGGGAAGCAGGTTAAAAGGAGAAGAAGAGGGATAATAGGAATTGTGTAAGGAGTGTAACACTTTGTGAGAAGCTCCTTAAGGTGATGTGGAGTTAGGATTGTTAATGGGGCCCCAAAAGTGACTTTTTTGAATTCATTGATTAGTAAGGAGGCAGCAGCTAATGTCTGTAGATAAGGGGCCCAGCTCTTTGTGATGAGGTCAAGGGAATTAGATAGGCCACAGGGGCAAAGGTTGGTCCTAACATGTGTCCTAAGACTCCAAGGGCAAATCCCTGTTTCTCATTTATATATAGTAGGAAAGGACCTGAGAG
This sequence comes from Glaucomys volans, assembly GCA_020662805.1. NCBI lineage: Eukaryota > Metazoa > Chordata > Mammalia > Rodentia > Sciuridae > Glaucomys > Glaucomys volans. Next base: position 212,862 of record JAJEJO010000661.1, read on the forward strand.
ATCAGGCAAGTGGAGACCAGATGCCTCAAGGATGGACTGTTGGAGCTTAGTAAAGTGAGTGGTGATGGGTTGTAGTAGGCATTCTGAGAGTGAGCCCTGGGCTTTGTCATACAGGGACTTGGCTAGTATGGAATAGTTGGGGATCCAGGCATGAAGGAATCCTGCCATTTCCAAGAAGGAGAGAATTTCTTCCTTAGTGGAGGGAACTAATTGGTTAGCAATAAGGCTTTTTCTATCAATAGTAATGGCCTTATGAGTGGGTGTTAAGAGGAGGCCTAAGTAAGTGACCTCTTTTAAGGATAATTGGGCTTTGTAGGGTGACACTCTATAGCCACAGAGGGATAGAAAATTAAGAAGCCTGCAGGTGTCCTCATAACTGTCTTAATAAGAGAGACTGCAGAGGAGGAGATCATCAACATATTGTAAAACCATTGACTTGTCAAAATGTAATGAGGCTAAATCCTTAGCTAAAGCCTGTCCAAAAAGGTGGGGGCTGTCTCAAAACCCTTGTGGGAAGACAGTACAAGTTAGCTGGGAGGAGGCATGAGAGTGAGGATCTGTCCATGTAAAAGCAAAAATGTCTTGAGAATTAGACATTGTATAAAGGAATAGAGAAGAATGCATCCTTTAAGCCAAATGCAGTGAAGTGAGTGGTGGCTGAGGGATGGTGGATAAGAGGGTGTAGGGATTGGTGACTACAGGGTGAATGGGTATAAGGCTGAATTGATGAGGCAGAGGTCTGAACTAAGTGATAGGATCCATTTGGCTTCTTTACAGCCAAAATGGGTTACAGCCAAATTAAAGGGAGAATTGGTGGGTTTAAGAAAGCCCTTTTGTAGAAGATCGTGGACAATGGGTGGTAAACCTGAGTTTTTGCTGGGAGAGTGGGTATTGGGATTGTGCTGGGAAGTGGCAGGGGTCTTTGAGGCAAATTTGTATAGAGTCATGGTGTTTGGCTAGGGAAGGACTTGATATGTCCCATACAATGGGATCCACCTCTGAGGGAGGTAAAGGGGGTGAACAAGTGGGCTTTGGGACAAGGGAGTGGTTATGAGGACTAGGATTAGAGGTGCCACAGGTGAGTCTGGAAGGGACCCCACGTTAGAGGCAAAAGAAATTGGTAGCCCCAATTTGGACAGTACATCCCTACCCATGTACTGGAAGGGGGCACGTTGGGATCACCAGTAAGGAGTGGGTAAAAAGTAAGGACTTAAACCTGTAGGTAAGGGCAAGTGTCTGTAAAGGGTGTGAAGGTATGCCATCTACCCCAACAATAGAGGACATTGAAGGAGAAGTAGGCCCCCAGAACTCTGTGAGGACTAAACATATGGCCCTGGTGTCCAGAAGGAAAGAGATAGGCCCACCTGAGACTCAGAGAGTTACCCAAGGTTCCCATTGTGAGATGGCAGTGGTCGGGTGTAGGGATCCTGGGCCTCATCAGTCCCCTTCTGTGGCCAGTCCTAAAAGTTGGGATGAAGGACCAGAGGGACCAGATGACCTAGAGCCCCTTTGTGCTCAAGGACTGTCTATATATAGCTCAGTGTGCCTCCTATCTGCATGTAGGACAAGGGTCATGGGGTTGGCAAGGATTGGGACATGTCTGGGCCCAGTGACCCAACTGACCACATTTAAAACAAGGTTTCAGTGGCCCTCATGGACCCTTCTTTAGACCAGGAACTTAGGACCACTGCAACTGGTGCAGTAGTTGGGTGAATGGCTTGTGCAAGCATTTGATATTTTTGCTTGTGGACCTTTTCATCTTTCCCACTGTACACCTTGAAGACCGTAGCCAGAACCTCAGGTTGGGGAGTTAGGGGTCCCCTCTCCAGACGTTTAAGTTTTGCCTTAATGTCAGGGTAGCTCTGGGAGAAAAAGTAAGTAATTAGGAGTTGTCTCCCATCTGGGGTCTCGGGGTCTAAGTTGGTATATTGTAATAAGGCTTCAGTTAGGTATCCAGGAATATTGAAAGGTTCTCATTTTTGTCCTGGATAACCGCTTGGAGTTTCTCATAGTTAATGGCCTCATGGACTGCTCTCCTTAGTCCTGTCATAAGACAAGTAATAAAGTAGTCTCTATTATTGATTCCCCCAAGTGTATTGTAATCCCAGATGGGTCCCGGTCAGGGACAACCTCAGTGCCAATTGGCTGTGCTGGGGAGGTCTGGTGCACTTCATCGGCATAGACTCTGGCTTGCTCCCAAACTTACCTCCGTTCCTCGGGCAAAAGGGTGACAAGATCATATGGACGTCATGGAAGTTCAAGTCATATGATTGAGTTAAGTATGGGAACTCTTTAATATAAGTGGTGGGATTGGAAGTATAGGACCCAAGCCACTTCTCTATTTGGGAAAGGTCAGACAAGGAAAAAGGCACATGAACCCTGACAACACCCTCTGTTCTGGCCACTTCACACGAAGGGAACATGGGAGTGGGTTGGCTAGCAGCTGCTGTGGCTTTGGGGCCGGTGATGGGAGCTTGAGACCAGGTCGTAGGGGAGGGAGAAGGAAGGAGGAGAAGGAGGAGGAGGAGGAGAAGGAGGGAGGAGGAGAAGAAGGAAGAGAAGGAGCTGTAGGAGGTGGAGATGGAGCAGAACTATTAGAGGGAGCTGCCCGATAAGGTTGAGGTTCATCAGTAGGATCAAAGCAGGAGTAGTCTAAAGTAGAGGTTGGGTGGAATGGGTGGAATGGGAGCAGGTTTAGTAAGAAGAGGAGAAAAAGCTGCAGAGGGAACACTTAGAGCCTAAGAAAGAAGAGGCCTGAAGGTATGGAATCTCCTTCCATTTTCCCGAGCGCTCACAGAAGTTAAAAAGATCCTTAAGAATATTGGGATCTAGAGTGCTGTTAGGCAGCCATTTGGAGCATTATCTACAGTATAAGAAGGCCAAATTTCATTGCAAAGGCAGATAAGCTTTTTTGGTTTGAGGTCCAGGTTGAGGTCTAGGGACTCTAAATTAGCCAAAAGGCAGCCCAGAGGAATATGGGTGGGGATTGAGGATGAGCTGCCCATTGTGAGAGAGAGAGAGAATTAGGTGAATATAGAGGTAAGGCATCCCTTGACCTCTAAGTAAACACCAAAGTGAAGGATGTTTGCCTCAGGAGGTTGTCACCACCAGTAGTAAGCGTCGAGGCTTAGCCTGGCTAAGTCTGTAAGGTACCTGGGTGTCTGGGCCCTTGGCCTTCTGTAGAGAATGAGTCATAGAGAGGAGACCCAGTACTGAGAATAGCTCTTGCCAAGGGGCAGTCCCCTCAGGAAAGAATCTTCCCTCAACCCGCAGCTCTCCCTGCATAGAACAGGAAAGTAAAACTTGGGTGGAGAATTTCTGACTGACCTTCTGTTTCTTTGCAAATACCTCTTTATAGCAGGAAAATGAAATATATTTTATAAAATGGCAAGAGGACCTAAAGTGATTGTGCAGATGTTAGGCGATGGACCTTATATTAGGTATTGTCAGTCCTCTTAGTTTTGGCAATTCTCATGTGTGTTTGTTATGGTACGTTATTGTAGTTTTAATTTTCATTTTCCTGACTATAAGATATTTTGAGCACTTTCTCAAGTTTCTCATGACTCTTGGTAGTTCTTTTGCACTCTCTGTTCAAATAGCTTTCCCATTTTTTAAAAAGTTGATTGTCATATAATTATCAACTTTTAAGAGTTCTTAATATAATATGGGGAAATTATTTTCTATTACATATGCTATGAATATTTTCCCCAGATTATTGCTTGCATTTTTGTTTTTGAAGGAAAAAGTTGGAGAAGTCCATTTCATTAATTCCTCATTCTGTAATTCTAATAAATCATTTTCTACTCTACAGGCAGAAGGGCTTTCTCCAGTATTTTTGAGTAGTGTTTTTGGTTTGTACATTTTGTTCTGTGACCAACTTTGATTTAATTTTTCTGTTTGTTGTAAGAGTTGATGGTATTTTTTTTACAATAATGGTCTTTCTTCATTAAAATGCTGTATTACTTCTGTCAGAAATGTAGCTGACCATATTTGTGTGTGTTTAATTCAGCTATATTCATCTATATGTCTGCCATTTCACAAATACCTGTTTTTATTACTATAGCTTTTTATAGTAGCTGTTGAAATCACATAAGTTAATCTTTGAACATTGTTCTTATTTTTAACATTGCTTTGGTTACTCTCTGTACTTTGAATTACTGTATACATTTTGGAAGGAATGTGCCAATTTCTAATTTGATTTCATTAACTCTGGATACAGAATAATTATATTTGTCATCTCAATACATTTAGTCTTCTAACATTGAACATGTGATTCTCCAGTTTTGTAAATTCTTTGAAATTGGTTTCAAGGAGATTTTGAAGTTTTCAATGTGCAATTTTAACAAATCCATTTCTTAGATTTACTCATTAGGATGATATATTTTATTTGCTCTACAATGGAATTGTTTTTAATTTAATTTGATTTATTTTTCCAGTTAGCTTATAAGAATAGAGTTGAGTTTTTAACATTAACCTGAATACTATGGTACTGCTTATCAATGATTAGAGATCATAGGTTTTTTATATAAAGCTATCATCTGTAGACATTCTTATTTATTTTTATTATCCATGCCTTTTATTTCTTTTCCTTGCTTTATTGTAATGACTAGTTCTGTAGTACAGTGTTATGTAGAAGTAGGAAAAGAAGCCAGTCTTGCTCTATTCCAGTATTAGAGAGGAAACAAATAACTCTTTTACTCTTAATTATGACATTAGCTATAGAAGTATATTAGATGTTCTTTGTCAGTTTGAAGCAGTTCCCTACTGTTACTCTTTTTCTTAAATATTTACCATGAATAGCAAATTTTCCCAGTGCTTTTTCTGTATCTCTTGAAGTACAAGTTTTCTTCTTCTTTACTATGCTTGTATTATTTGCTTTGATTGATTTTTCTAATGTTGAATCAATCTCTCTTTCCTGGGATAAACTCTGCATGCTATTATCTTATTTATTGTTTGATTTTATTTGTTAATATTTACACTTTTCTCAAGAGAATATTTAATTTTTTATAATGTCTTTTTCATATTTTTGGATTAAGGTTATGTTGGCCTTATAAAATGAGTTTGGCATTGTTTTCTCTTACTGTACTATCTCAAAGTGTATTTGTAGCATTGGTGTTATTTTATCCTTCCATGCATGTTGGAATTAACCAGTTTAAAAGTCAATGTGTCAAATCTTCAATATTTTTTATTTTGTTGGAGTATAGGTTTTCAAAGTAGCTTCTAATTATGTTATGTATTTCAGTGGTGTCTATCGTGATCTTTCCTTTTTCATCATGAATTCTCATAATCTGCGTTTTCTCTCTCCTCTTCGTTAGTGTGGCTAAGGGTTTATCAATTTTGTTTACTTTTTCAAAGAACCAACTTTTTATTTTGTCAATTTTTTGAATTGTTTCTCTTGTTTCAATTTCACTGATTTCAGCTCTGATTTTAATTATTTCCTGTCTTCTACTACTTTTGGTGGTGTTCTGTTCTTCTTTCTCTAGGGCTTTGAGATGAAATGTTAGATCATTTAGTTGTTGACTTTTTATTTTTTTAATGTTTGAGCTCAATGCAGTGAACTTTCCTCTTAGTACTGCTTTCAGAATGTCTCAGAGATTTTGATGTGTTGTATTGTTGTTCTCATTTGGGAGAATTTTTTTTATTTCCTCCCTGATGTCTTCTGTTATCATTGCGTCATTCAATAGCATATTATTTAGTCTCCAGGTGTTGAAGTAGTTTTTTTTTATTATCGATTTTTAATTGCATTCCATTATGGTCTGACAGAATACAAGGTAGTATCTCTATTTTTTGTATTTACTAATGATTGCTTTGTTGCATAGCATATGGTCTATTTTGGAGGAGGATCCATGAGCTGCTGAGAAGATGTATTCGCTCACTGATGGATGAAATACTCTATCTATATAGGTCCATTAAGTCTATATCATTGGTATTATTTAATTCTATAGTTTCTTTGTCCAGTTTTTGTTTGGAGGATCTATCCAGTAGTGAGAGTGGTATGTTAAAGTCACCTAGTATTATTGTGTCGTGGTCTACTTGATTCTTGAAATTAAGAAGGGTTTGTTTGATATACATAGACGTTCCATTGTTGAGGGCACAAATATTTAAAATAGTTATTTCTTTTTGGTTTATGGTTCCCTGAAGCAGTATGAAATGTCCTTCTTTATCCCTTCTGACTAACTTAGGTTTGAAGTCTACTTTATCTGACATGAGGCGGGAGACTCCTGCTTTTTTTCTGAGTCCATGTACGTGGTACGTTTCACCCCAATTTTCACCTTTAGTCTGTAGATGTGTTTTTCTATGAGATGAGTCTCTTGAAGGCAGCATATCATTGAGTCTTTCTTTTTAATCCAATCTGCCAGTTTATGTCTTTTGATGAATGAGTTTTGGGCATTAACATTCAGAGTTATTACTGAGATATGATTTATATTCCTGGTCATTTTGGCTTAGTTTTGGTTTTTAACTTGACTTGGTTTCTCCTTTGATTGGCTTTTCCTTTAGGGTAGTTCCTCCCTATGCTGACTTAGATTGTAGTTTGTCACTTCCTCCTCATAATATATTTTGCTGAGAATGTTCTATATTGCAGGCTTTCTACTTATAAATTCTTTTAACTTTTGTTCATCGTGGAAGGATTTTATTTCATCATCAAATCTGACAGTTAATTTTGCTGGGTATAAGATTCTTGGTTGGCAACCATGTTCTTTCAGAGCTTGAAATATATTGTTCTAGGCCCTTCTAGCTTTTAGAGTCTGGGCTGAAAAATCTGCTGATATCCATATTGGTTTCCACGTATATGTACTCTGACTCTTTTCTTCTCATAGCCTTTAAAATCCTATGTTTATTTTGTCTGTTAGACATTTTCATTATAATGTGCCTTGGTGTGGGTCTGTTTTAATTTTGTGTATTTGGTATTCTGTAAGCCTCTTGTATTTGATTTTCCATTTCATTCTTCAGGTTTGGGAATTTTTCTAATATTATTTCATTGAACAGGTTGTTCAATCCTTTGGTTTGTATTTCTGTGCCTTCCTCAATCCCAATAATTCATAAATTGTGTTTTCATGATATACAATAATCCATGGAGGTTCCCTTCATAATTTCTTACCATCTTCTCAGTTTGGTCAACTTTATTTTCAAGATTAAATATTTTGTCTTCGTTGTTTGAGATTCTGTCTTCCACAAGATCTAGTCAGTTGTTGATGCTTTCTATTGAATTTTAAATTGGATTTATTGTTTCTTTCATTCATGTATTTTTTTTCAGAATCTCTGTCTCTTTATTGAAATGCTCTTTTTCTTCCTGTATTTATTCTTTTAACTGCTTATTAGAGTGATCATACATTGACTGCCTTTGCTCTCTTATTTTATCCTTTGCTTCACAAATCATTTTAATTATGTACATTCTAAACTCCTTTTCTATCATTTCTACTGCCATGTTGTCATTGGATTCTATCAAAATAGCATCTTGGTTTGTTTGGGACACTTTCTTCCCCTGTTTTTTTCATGTTGTTTCTGTATCTTCACCTCTTGCAGTGATGATCTGAGGTATTACAGTTTCCCCCCTGTAGACTTATTGTGACCCTGCAGATTTCCAGTGTCTCTCCTTTGAGGGGGAGATCAATATTAGCAGGACCCAATACAAATAATATGCAGCCCTAAACTAGATAGCCCCTATAAAGATGTTAACAGCAGTGTAATAAACAGATAGGATGAGTTCAGTTATTATCTACAGTATAGCCAATAGGCTTGAATTGAGCTCTACAATTTTTAATAGTGGACAAAGAGGTTGGGGGGTTTAGAATGTAACTTAATGGATAAGATGTGAATATATAGAGGTACTAGATCAAGGGAAGAGTGAGAGTGAGATCAAAAAAAGTTGGTCATTAGCATGAGAAAAGAAAGAAAGAGACTCTGGGGAAATAGGTAAACCAAAGGAAAATAGAGCAAGAAAAATAAAGAAATAAAAACTTAAAAATTAAAAAAAAAAATCTACGGTACAATAATCATCCACCACTCACACCTCCTAGTCCTCATTATCCCAATGAAAGCGAGGTACTTGTCAAAAAGCCTCCATTCTCTAGGTATCTCAGGAAGGGAGCCACAAAGATGGTGACCATGCCCTCAGGGATAATTCAAGTTGTCTGCACCAACCTCCAAACACCCTGGGGAGCTGCAGCGCAGGCACGGAGTCTGGGAAGCTGCAGGCCCTTTGTGGTTGTGGGCAGTCCCAGGGGCATCCTCTTTTGGAATTGTCGCATATGCCAAATGAGATATCTTTAAGAAGGGATCCAAGTCTAAACACAAATGTATTTGTGCTTCATATGTACTTTGCATACAAGGTCTCAAGTTGATTTTTTGCAGTGTTTTTAGTGCATTTGTGTTTTAACTGCAACTTGTTATGTAAGGCCAAGTATGGAATTTTCCACTATAGCTTCACATACATGCTCAAGAGATGTCTGTTACTCATTGTTCTTGATATTTATAGTCATAAGGCATTTAATTAGATTAGTTTTTAACCTATCACATATGGTTTATGTTGGTGAAGATAACATAACTGATCCAAAAAAATAGATATTTTGCAGTTATTGAATGTACTGGCTTATAAATATAAGCAGATGAAAGTGATTACTAGGTAAAATCTATTTACTGTTGGTGTACTTATCTATTTAAAACTTTAATTGTGTCAGTTTTGCTTCTTCCATTTTAAAACTGTTATTAGGCACATAGAGATTTAGCTATTTAAATTCTCCTGAATAATTGCTCATTTTGTCAATATGACAAATTGCTCTTTAGCCTGAGTTTTTTTAATATTGTTATAGCAGGTCCCAAGTTCTTATTTTTACTATTTGCATAATGAGGCTTGTCCTACCTTCATTTACTTTTAGCTTATCTGTATATATCGTAGGCAGATTGTACTTGCATCTTGCATTTTTAAAATTGAATTTTAAAGTGTTTTATTATTTTTGCTTTCCATTTGTCTCCTTTATTCTTTGGTTCTCCTTTGCTGCTTTTTAAATATTTTTGAATATTTTTAATATTATAGTTTAGTATATTTAATTGCATTTCAGTTACACTTAATCTCTTTAATTTTCCTTTATATTTTGTTTGCTGTGATATGAATTACAGCATAGTATAATTTTATCGTCTACTTAGAATTATTGTTGTACTTCACATAAAATGTAGAAAACTTAGAATTATTGGTGTGCCTTTACCCTTTCACTCTTTGTTTTGTCATATGCATTTTATGTAATGCTAAAAAATCCTCCAAACAGTATTGTATTTTGGATTTAAAGAATCTTACATATTTTAAAGGACTCAAGAAGAAAAACAAAGAGTCTTCTTTAATTATTCAAAAGTTCTTCTTCTTTTCCTAAAGATTTTCCCTCTTTCATTTTGTTTCATCTGAAAGAATTTCCATTAGCAGTTATTGTGGAGAGTGTATGCTGGTGGCAAATTGTTTTATCTTTCTGGTATCTCAAGATCACTTCTACTTTTCTATGTGTTCTTCATTTCTTGAAATATAGTTTTACTGAGTAGCTATTCAGGGTTTGATTTTGTGTTTATTATTATCATCCCTTCAAAGTTCAGTTCTGTCTTCTGATCACCATAGATTTTGGTAAAATATTCCCAGTGATTTGAATTGTTTTTTCCTTGTATATAATTCATAATTTTTCTGTACCAAATTTCCAAATTTTTATTGTATTCACATTTTGATTGTGATGTTTCTAGGCATAGTTTTCTTTAAATTTATCTTTTTTGGGGCCCGCTGAGATTCTTTAATCTTTAAATTTATGATTTTTTACCACATGACGTGTTATCATATGCATTGCTGCCTTTTCTATTGCCCCTCTCCCTTCTTTTCAAATTTCCCTTTTGTAATGACAATTTTACCCATTTGTTATATCTGTAAGTGTCTAAGACTTTATCCTTTTTCCTATTATTTTTCAGTTTTTTACCCTTCAGTTTGATTAAATTAATCAATCTGTCTTAAAATGTTTTTTCTGCTGTTCTCCATTCTTCTGTTTATCAGTAAATTTTTATTGCACATATTCTATATTTAAATTTTGAATTTTTATTGCTTCTGTTTATCTGCTAAGATTTAGTGTCTTTTCATTTATTTCAAGTATTCTTCAATATTTTTCTTGGAACTTATGTATTATAGCTGTTTCAAAGTTATTGTCTGATATTTCAAACATTTGTCCTCTTGAGGTTTGCTATTAGTCTCTTCTCTTGATAATAGATACCATGTTCTTCAATTTTTCTGTGGTGGTTTAGTTTACAATGCATTACAGCCATTAATGTTGCATTATGCATCCCCTGAGTTCTGCTGTAATCATTTAGAGAAAGTTAACATTTTTATTGTAGGAGGAAATTTGTATATTTAGATTTAGATCATGAATTCTTTTTTTCTATTTACTATAATTCACATACGCTGTTTAATTCTCAAGGACTTTACTCTGCTGGCCTTTCTCATGTACATATGTTCAAGGGTTAGCATGATAATTCTATGGTTTCAAATTTCAATTCAGTTTTCTGAGTCTTTTAATGCTGGTTGGGATATATCCTATGTATATGTGGTTCAAGAAGTTGACTGAGCCTAATCTAGAACCATGCACAGAATAAGGACAACCCTTTGTTAGTTGTTCTTGTCCAAGATTTTGGCTTCATATGGTCATGTTCTCAGGTTTCATTCTTTGGTTCCATTGGCTAGAAAGATGTCTGCTGTCATAGTTTCATGTACCTGCTTCGTGCTGCTATGAAACTCAATCTACCCTCATGGTTTCTCTGTGAGAGAAAAAAAACTAGAACAAATAGGAAACTCTTCCCTTTGTTAGTTGCTTATTTCAACTACCCTTTTAAATTCCCTTAATTTCCTTCACTTTTTTTCAAATTGCTAGCAATGTTTTAAACATAATGATGGGGTTCATTTTTACATATTTGTACATATGCACAATTTAACAATATAATTTGGCCAGTGTTATTTCCCATTATTTCCCCTCTCCCAGCCCTCCTCCCTCCACATAAATAAATTTCATTTTGGTATGATTCCATAATTGTCATCAGTGGGATAAGTGGGTATTGAGGGACTAGACCACAATAGCAAAATTGTAACTCCCAGTGGGAAGAAATTTAATGACAATTCAATGATTAATCACAATAGAATTTTTCAGATTTTCTGATCCTATTTTGATAATTTGTGTCCATTTTGATGTTCAAATTTATTCCACAAATTGATCAAAGTATTCTTTTCTTTCTAATGGGTCATAAGTTCTATAGTGAAATTTTTTATTCATTCCTAATATCACTCATTTGTCTCCCATTAAATTTTATTAATCTTTTCAGAGAGCCTGCATTTCGTTTTTCCTGTATTTGTCTGTTTTCTGTTTCATTAATTTTGTCTCATACCTGTAACATTTTTAAAATGTTTTCTTTCATTCTCATCTGGAAATTAATGTGTTCTGGTCTAGCATAGAACTTAGATTTGATACTTTTCTTTTTTCCTTATGTAAGTATATAAAACTACATACTTCTCTCTAACATTAATTTAACTGTATCACACGATTTGTATTTCTTTGTTGATATTTCAAGTTTTCAGTCAGTCCAGATATTTTTTTGTAATTTCTTTTGACCCAGGTCATATTCAGTAGTTTTTAAAAAATTCCCATGTATCTGAAAATTTGAGAAATATATGTGTTTATTTACAACTAAATTCCTTCAGTTTAAAAAATTTATTCTGTATTGCTTTCACTCTTTTAAGTGGTTTTGAATTGTTTTGTAGCTCAGAACATCACATATCTTGATGGATGTTCACTTTACCAAAGTTAAATCTTCTGTATTCCTCTTCTTTTTGTTTAGTGTTTGTGATTCAGGGGATTGAGCCTAGGGCCTTGCACATGTTAGGCAAGTTAGAAAAGTGCTCTGCCACTGAGCTATACACTCAACCTTTTAAAACTTTATTTTGAAGGAAGGTATCATGAAGTTGCCCAGGTTCCTCTGATTTGAATGTCTTCTATATGAACCTCCCCATAGCTGGGATTATAGGTGTGTGCCAACATGCACAGCTTCCTTGTTGTTTGTATTTTCAATTTCTTATATCAGTTTGTGAGAGTTGAATGTTTGCAGCTTCCAGCTATAGTTGTGAATTTGTCCATTGCTACTAAACTACTTTTAGTAGTTCTTTATATTTTTAATTCTATAATTAGGTAAATAGACATTTAGGATTGATTTTCATGCAAGTGATTTGACCCTTTTACCAAAAACTCAGTCCATGTCCCCAATGCCAATTCTTGCCAATTTAATGAGGAAGGTTTTGAGAAAATGGAAAGAGAAGGTTTATTGCTTTGCTAGCAAAGGAGAAGCATAAGGGACACCTGTCTCAGAGGCTGTGATTCTTCCCATCAGGGAAAACAAAGGGCTTTTAAAGAAGCTCTTCATAGTCTACATTCCAGGTATGCCCCAACTGTGGATTGTGATTCACTTGTTAATTTCAGAAATAGCCATTCCTTAGATTTTCTGACCCATCCCCCAATGATAAATTATTTGGTTCCTGTGGAGGGTGTGTGCTGTGCTCAAAGATAACTCAGCCTAGGATGGGAAAAGTTAATCTTGTTTCCAGGCCCCAGGATAGGGAGGTGGAGGTGGAGAAGAGGGGATGAAAAGAAAAACCGTGTTCCTTTTCAATTAAGTTTGAGAGCAGGAAAGACTATCATAAGAAAACTGGAGTGATTATATTAATAGCTAATAAAATGGATTTTGTGGACCACTGTTTCACCTCCATTATTATATAATATGCCTATATGTACCTGATAATATTCCTTGCATTAAAATTTACTTTGATTGATATTAATATAATCACTCCAGTTTTCTTATGATTAGGGTTTACATGTTCTGCTAGTTAGACATAGACCCTATAAACATTTCTACTTTTCCAGTTGTACTTTGATATGCAAATGTTTTTAGTTTTAATGAATTCCAAATTATCTTTTTCTTTTGTTCCTTGATACTTTTTGTTCATAGCAAAGAATCTATTGCCTTATCCAAAGTTATCAGGTCTTAGCCCTGTATTTTTCCCCCTAAGAATTTTAAAATATTGGCTCTTATTTATGACATAGATCCAATTTGAGTTAATAGGTGTATATGGTGTGAGGTGTAAGGGTCCAATTTCTTCCTTCCATATGTAGAATACATATTTTCCCTGCATCATTTGTTGAAAACACAATTATCTGTAGTCAGTTGATCATAGATGAGCAAATTTCTGTTTCACTAGTTTATATGACTGTCCTATGGCAGTATCACACTATTTTTATTGCTTTAGCTTTATAGTAATTTTTGAAATTGTAAGAGATAAATACAATGACTTTGTTCTATTTGACAGTTGTTTTGTCTGTTCCATATGAGTTTGAGAATTGCCATTTCCATTTCTTCAAAAAAGTATATTGACATTCTTATTATAATGTCGATTGACATTCTTGTCAATGTAGATTACTTTAGGTAATATTAATAGTTTAATAATACTGTCTTTATATATACATAATGTTTGTTTATTTAGGTTGTTTTCAGTTTCTTTCAATAATGCTTTGTATAGTTTTCAGTGCACAATTATTTGATCACCTTAGTAGTTCTAATCTGAATCTTATTATTTGATTAATCCTCATTATGGTTTATATTTCCCTGCCTATGGTAGTCAGCTTTGTGTTGCTGTGATCAAAATATGTCACAAGAAAAATGTTAAGGATAAAGAATTTATTTTAGCTCATGTTTTCAGAAGTGTAGTCCATGGCCTGCTGAGTCCATTGTTATGGGCCCAAGGTAAGACAGAACATCATGGTGGAAGAAAGTGGTGAAGGAGTGCAGCTTATCTCATGGCAGCCAAGAAGGAGAGAGAAAAAGGGGAAGGGGTCATAGGAAATATGAACCATTCCAGGGCATGCTTCCATTGTCTACTTCTTCCAGCTGTGCTCCAACTATCTACAATTATCATCTAGTTAGTCCATTCAAACTAGGATGGACTGATTATGTTATAGTTCTCACAATCTAATCATTTCATCTCTAAACATTCCTGCATAAACACAGTGATTTTGGGGTGATGCCTCAGATCCAAACCATAACATTTTTCCTTGACCCACAGAAGCTCAGGTTCATCTTCCAAAGTAAAATGTTTTTAATTCATCTTCAAGTCTACATATTCTTAATGGTTACAGAATTGTCCAAAGATCCCAAACTCATTGGAGACTCAAGGAAAAATCTTGGCTGTGAGTCCTCATGAAGATGAAAAGTAAGTTATATATATATACTATACAGTGGCACAGAGTAAGCATTCCCATTCCAAAAGGGAGGAATAGGGGTTTAGGATGAAGGGATGGGGCCAAAACAGTATCAAAATTCAGCTGGGCAAACAAGTCCCATAGCCACATTTGGTACATGGGACACATTGTCATGAAATGTTCTCTCCAAAGAGCTTATACAGCCCACCTCTGTGGACTTGCTGGTTGCAGCCATGTAGCCTCTCTTTTAGACTGGTGTTATCTTCAGTAACCAGCTTTCCTTAGCAGACAACGTTTATGGAATCTGTTGATTCCTGGAGTCTTCATTCCAACTTTGGCTTCATCTTTTTTTTTTTTATTTACTTATTGATTCATTGAACACAAATGGAGTACAGCTATTGTTTCACTGGCTGTACACAAAGTAGAGTCACACCATCTGTGCTTTCATGCATGTACAAGGGCAATGGTATCTGTCACACATTCTGCTATTATTTTTACCCCCCACCCCTCACTTCCCTCTGTGCTATCTATCCTTCCTCCA
>JAJEJO010000661.1:232657-250978 GCA_020662805.1 Glaucomys volans
TGCTCTCTCGTCACATCATTCTCTTCTCGGATCACTTTAATTACGAACATTCTGAACTCCCTTTCTGTCATTCCTTCTACCATGCTGTCTTTGGGTTCTCTTGATATATCATCTAGGTTTGATTGGGACACTTTCTTTCTGTGTTTTCTCATGGTGCTCGTGTATCTTCCCCTCTGTTGCTTGAGGGGTGCTTGATCAAGCGGTGTCCCAAGAAAGGTGCTGTCCCACTACCTCCCGGTTGGGAATGATCAATGCTTCTGGGCAGAGGCAGCCTAGTGTTGATAGACAATTAGATACAGCAAGGTGGTAGACTCTGTTCCTGGGTGTGGGCCTGGGCACTAGACCAAGTTGGGGTGGTGTCACAGAACTGTGCTCAGTGATGGAGACACTGGGCTTGAGAGTCCAGGCTGACCTGAACTCCTCGCTGGGAGTTCAGGCGGTGGCAGGTGGTTGCTCTCTCCTGGGGACACTGTAAGGTGGCGCCAAAGGCCCTAAGCTCCCTGCTGGAGTCAGCGATCCCAGAGGCTCCCGGCCAGACCCCTCCAGAAGCTGCGGGAGGCCCCAGGGACCTGGGGATGGGCCCTCTCTGCCAGGGAAGCTGCAAAATGACACCGAGGAGTTCCAACTCCCCGCCGGAGTCAGCGATCCCAGAGGCTCCCGGCCAGACCTCTCCAGAAGCCGCGGCGAGGCCCCAGGTAGCCTGAGATGCTCTGTCTTAGCCTGGGAGGTTGCTGGCTGGTGCTGGAGCATGGCTAGTGACTCTAAAGCCGCTGCTGGGGACCCGCTCTCACTTGCTGGTTGGCGCAGACCCAGGTTGGTGACTCTGAAGCAGCTGCAGGGTCTGGCGCTCCCGGGTGGTAGCTGCCTTCGGCGGGGCCGAGCCCAGCCCGGCTGAGTTGGTTCCAGAGCTGCAACTGGGGACCCCTTATATGTGCTTTGAATACAAAATCTCGTTGAGAGCCATATTCCTGCTGTTTGAATCCCGAGCAAGTAGGAATCCACGGAGCAAGTAGGAATGCAGCCTTCCTCTAGCCCGCCATCTTGAATCTCCTTTGGCTTCATCTTTACAACTTTACACATCACCCTTTCAGAGGCTACTCACAGAGATTACAACCCTGCCACACTTTGCTTGACTCCCAGACTTTCCTATCTAATCTTAAGGAAAGCCTCAATGACCCCCTTACTCTTGCATCTGGTATTCCTGCAAAATCAGCACCCTGTAGATGTTGCCAGAATCTTCTGCTAATTCTGAGAATCATGACTGCTGCAGCCTCTGAATGTCAAGGTGACTTAGCATGGGGAAACAGCATCCCATGTTCCCCCCTGCAAGGGAATTTTCCCTTCTAAACCTTTGAGCCTTCAAGGGATGTAGTCTTGCAAATTTCTGAGATGCCCTCAGGCAACTTTCCTATTGTCTGTGCAAAGTACTTAGCATCTCTTTAGTGGTTGTAATCTCTTCAAGAAACCTAGTTGTAGAATCCAAGGTGGAGGACTAGAGGGAGACTGCATTCCTTGGCTCTCCATAACTCAAGATTCAAACAGAGGAAAATCTGATTCTCTGTGAGGTATTTTCTGCTATTCATCAATTTCCTGCTGTTTACCCCACACTTCACTGTGATCACTCACCGCCTGCCAGCATATCGCCTACTTTTTGAGTGCAGATAACTTGCTGACTGCTGGCTGTCATCTGCTATTTGCCTGTTTGCCTGCCTCTTGCCTACTTATACCTGCCTTTCACCTACCCATCATCCACTGTCTGAGGTCCACCTGCTGATCATCCACCGTTAGCCTGCAGGCTGCCCAGGACCACCAGTGGACTGCCTGCTGCATGTTATTGCCTGGAAGGCCATTGTCACCATACCCACAGGTTTGTTTGCCCATGGTTGACACCAGTTTGGGAAAACAGCCAGGACTTGCAGGACCCCTGGCACGACTGACCTTGCCCCACCACTGGGACCACCCTGGTTGACAGACCATACCCCGCCTCCAGGACCCCTGGCCCGACTGAGCATGCCACGCCTTCAGACCCTCAGACGGCCTGCACCCTGCCTAGGACCCACATTGCAGCTCCCCATTTGCCAACACATTTGGGAGCCACTACAGCCATCCTGGATTATCCTGGAAGCAGAAGCCACCATCTTTAGGTGGAGCAAATCCCATCCTGAATGCCTAATGGAGACTGGAAGCTCATTGTCAGGGTACTGAAGACTGGGAGGTATTATAAGGTAGATTTTTTATCTCCTTTTTGAAGAATTTTAACCTTTTCTCTGTTTTCCTTTTGTTTACCTGTTTTCTCAATCTCTTTCTTCCTTTTCTCATGCTAGCAACCAACTTCTTTTGATTCTGCTTTCACTCTTCCTACAATCTAGTACTTCTGTGTACTCTTTTCTTATGCCACTAACAGTTACATCTTATACCCCTCCCCATTCTGTTCGTCCACCATTAGAAACTGGTCCTCATTGCAAATCTGTTGGTTATACTGTAGATAATATTATGACAATACTGTTAACATCTTCATAGGGGCTGTTTGGTTTAGGGCTGCATATTGTCTGTAGTGGGTGCTGCTAATATTGATCTCCTCCTTAAAGGAGAGGTTTTGGAAAGCTGCAAGGTCACTATAAGCCTATATGGGGGAAAGTGCAATACCCCAGATCTTCACTGCTAGAGGGGAAGATATGTGAACAACATGAAAAACAAGGGAAGAAAGTGTTTCAAACAAACCAAGATTCTGTATTAATAGAATCCAATGACAGTATGGTAGAAGAAATGTCAGAAAAAGAGTTCAGAATGTACCTAATTAAAATGATCCAAGAAACAAAGGATGAGATAAGAGAGCAAATACAGGCAATGAACAGTCACTCCAACAAACAGTTAAAATACCAACTGCAGGAAGCAAAACATAATTTCAACAGAGATTCTGAGAAAAAACAAATAAACAAATCCTTGAAATGGAGGAAGCAATAAACCAAATAACAGACTCAATAGAAAGCATCACCAACAGTCTTGATCACCTGGAAGATAGAACCTCAGAAAATGAAGGCAGAATATTTAATCTAGAGAATATAGTTGACCAGAGACGATGGTAAGAAATCATGATGGAACATCCAAGAATTATGGGATATCTTGAAAACACAAAATTTATGAATTATTGGGATTGAGGAAGGCACAGAAATACAAACCAAAGGAATGAACAAACTATCAATGAAATAATATCAGAAAATTTCCAAAACCCAAAGAATGAAATGGAAAATCAAATACAAGAGGCTTACAGAACACCAAATACACAAAATTACAACAGATCCACACCAAGGCACATTTTAATGAAAATGCCTTACATTCAAAATAAAGATAGAATTTTAAAGGCTGACAGAGAAAAGCATCATATTACATATATCGGAAAACCAATACAGATATCAGCATATTTTTCAGCCCAGACCCTTAAAGCTAGAAGGGCCTGGAACAACATACTTCAAGCTCTGAAAGAACATGGTTGCCAACCAAGAATCTTATACCTAGCAAAACTAACCTACATACTTGAGGATGAAATAAAATCCTTCCATGATAGAAGTTAAAAGAATTTATGAATAGAAAACCTGCAATACAGAACATTCTCAGCAAAATATTCATTAGGAGGAAATGAATAACAACAATGTAAGTCAGCAAAGGGAGGAACTACCCTAAAGGTAAAGCCAATCAAAGAGAATCCAGGTCAAGTTAAAAACCAAATATAAGCCAAAATAACCAGGAATACAAATCATGTCTCAATAATAACCCTAAATGTTAATGGCCTAAACATCAATCAAAAAATGTACACTGGCAGATTGTATTAAAAAGGAGGACCCAATGATATGCTGCCTTTAGGAGGCTCATCTCATAGAAAAATGACATCCACAGACTAAAGGTGAAAGGATGGGTAAAAACATACCACACACATGGACTCAGTAAAAAGCGGGGGTTTCCATCCTCACATCAGATAAAGTGGGCTTCAAGCCAAAGTTAGAAGGGATAGAGAAGGACATTTCATAGTGCTTAAGGGAACCATAAGTCAGGAAGACATAACAATCATAAATATTTATGCCCCAAACAACAGTGCATATATGTACATCAAACAATTCCAGGAACCAAATAGACCACAACACAATAATTCTGGGTGATTTTAACACACCTCTCTCACCACTGAATAGATTTTCCAAACAAAAACTGAACAAAGAAACCATAGAATTCCGTAACACAATCAGTAACTTAGACCTAACAGACATATATAGAAAATTCCCTCCATCAACGTGCAAATACACTTCTCAGCAGCACATACTTCTCTAAAATAGATGATATCTTATGCCACAAAGCAGCCCTTAGGAAATACAAAAAATAGAGATACTGTCTTGTATTCTATCAGATCATAATGGAATGAAATTAGAGATCAATGATAAAATAGAAAACAGAAACTACTCCACCACCTGGACACTAAATAATATGCTATTGAATGAAGCATGGATAAAAGAAGACATCAGGGAGATTAAAAAATTATTAGAGGTAAATTAGAATGATGATACACTGTATCAAAATCTCTGGGACACTCTGAAAGCAGTACTAAGAAGAAAATTCTTTGCATGGAACACATTCAAGAAAAGAATAAGAAGTCAACAACTAAATGACCTAACATTACATCTCAAAGTCCTAGGAATAAAACAGAATAACAGTAGTAGAAAACAGGAAATAATTAAAATCAGAGCTGAAATCAATGAAATTGAAACAAGAGAAACAATTCAAAAATTGACAAAATGTTGGTTCTTTGAAAAAGTAAACATAATTGATAAACCCTTATCTAACACTAACCAAGAGGAGGAGAGAGAAAACTCAGATTACTAGAATTTGTGATAAAAAAGGAAATATCATGACAGACACCATTGAAATACATAACAAAATTAGAAGCTACTTTGCAAATCTATACTGCAACAAAATAGAAAATCTCAAAGACATTGACACATTTTTAGGGACATATTATCCTCTCATACTAAATCAAGAGGACATACATGATTTAAACAGAACAATTTCGAGCAATGAAATAAAAGACAACTTTAAAAGCCTACCAATCAAGAAAAGCCTGGCACCAGATGGATTCTCAGCTGAGTTCTATAAGCCCTTCAAAGAAGAGTTAATACCAGTACTCCTCAAAGTATTCCATGAAATAGAGAAGGAGAGAGCCCTTCTAAACTCATTTTATGAAGCTTCTATCACCCTGATACCCAAACGAGAGAAGACACATCAAGGAAAGATAACTTTAGACCAATATCTCTGATGAACTTAGATGCAAAAATTCTTAACAAAATTTTGGCAAATCACATACAAAAACATATTAAAAAGATAGTGCACCAAGATCAAGTGGGGTTTATCCCAGGGATGCAAGGTTGGTTCAACACCTGGAAATCAATAAATGTAATTCATAACATCAATAGACTTAAGGTTAAGAATCATATGATTATTTCAATAGATGCAGAGAAAGCATTGGATAAAATACAGCACCCCTTCACACTCAAAACAATAGAAAAAATAGGGATAGTAGGAACATACCTCAACATTGTAAAGGCTATGCTAAGCCCATATCCAGCATCACTCTTAATGGAGAAAAACTTAAAGCATTCTCTTTAAAAACTGGAACAAGATAGGGGTGCCCTCTTTCGCCAGTTCTATTAAACATCATCCTTGAAACACTAGCCAGAATAATCAGACCAAAGAAATGAAAGGAATACAAATAGGAAAAGAAGAACTCAAGCTATCACTATTTGTCGATGACACAGTTCTATATTTAGAGGATCCAAAAATCTCCACAAGAATACTTCTGGAACTAGTAAATGAATTCATCAAACTTACTAGGATATAAAATAAATACACATAAATCTAATGCATTTCTACTCATAAATGATGAATCTTCTAAAAGAGAAATTAGGAAAACTCCATTCACAATAGTCTCAAAAAAATAAAATACTTGGGAATCAATCTAACAAAAGTGGTAAAAGACCTCTACAATGAACACTACAAAATACCGAAGAAAGATGTTGCATGAGTCTGCAACAACACAGTCAGGCATCATGTGTTGCACTATCTGAATCTAGCATCAACACCGGCAGATGATAGGAAAAGGACTCATTCTTGGTACCGAGATCTGAAGAGAAGAGCTTTATTCGGGAGAGATGGAGCTCTTGTCACAGAGGAAGCTGCTTCTGGCTTTACTGTGTATAACACTGTCTTTTATATGCTTCCAGTTAAGCTTATATGCTTCCAGTTAAGCAAACCATACATCTTCAAGGTTAAACCTTGTGTAAGCAGTTACTAGCCTATTTGGCAGACTATAGATTGGTTACAGGAAGAAAAAAAAAAACACCATTACACAGATGTCAAAAGAACCATTTCACAGACCACAGAAGAACTGTTTTACAGACCTCAGAAGAACATCTTGTTCACAGACCACAGGAGAGGATCCTGTTTGGCACACACCATGTAGGCCTCCTTCCAAAGGACACAGCCCACATTTTCCCCCTCCTTATGCTCCATTTCCTGCATGTTCTCTGTAATAACATTATGATTTGAGCTTTGTAATTTAGCAAAAACTACAGATAAAACTTTCCAAAGAATCCAAACACCTAACAGGAATAGTATAAACATTACCAAATTTAATAGTGTATCAACAGAAAAAAAATTTTTAACCTTACTCATTAGCCAATTAATTGCTGAGGATCCTGACACAAATGTTACATTAATGGCAGCTATTTGCTCCACTTGATGTGTAAGATTTCTCATAACATTTTGAAATTGGGTATCCAAGGACGCTTAATATATTGGGTAGATTGCGGTAATGAGTAATCCACTCAGAGGATGAATTAAGAATGTAAGTGGTCACAAACAATTGAGTGATAGGAAAATTGAACATCACAATTAATTCTTAACATTTCCTCAAGGATAACAATTCTCAGTCAATAAATCTGTTTATTGTTTTTGGAGCAAAATGGCAGTTTGAGTCCATTGTAAACCGTCCTTAGTCTGATGAAAAGCTTGTGTTGAGTCAATTCGTCAGAGGCAGTGCAGCATAACAGATAGCTGGGACCCAATAGGACACGAATCATCCTAAAAAACAACAAATATCCCCTAATAGGTCTATTATACTTAAGCAAATCTACAGAGACTAGCAAGGCAATTAACATTATTAATTCTAACATAACAGGGTGACAGACATCGTGGCCATTGGACTTTTTGGTCCCTCGTTGGGTTTCCCAGGCTTCCGTTGTGTATTGACCAGCTGGCCTCCAGTTTTATGACTGGAACAGAGCAATCTTCTGACTCTTAGTTCTCATTAACAGGCAGGTTCAGTCTGAGTGGGTGTTTGGCTTCAGATGAACTCCAGGTGGTAGATTTCTCAGTGGCAGCTACCCTTTTCTTGTCCCTGTAACTTAACAGTAGTGGAGGATCCTAATTTTCAATTTAAATAAAAATTTTTTGAATAATATTTTTGTGTTTTATTCCCTTTCCCCTCTCCTTAAGCAAACCATCCTTCACTCTCTCAATGATGGCTTGCCTAGTGGGGTTATAAGGAATATCAGTGGTAGGAATTAACAACAATAGAAACAGGTCTGAAGTCATACCATACAAAACCAAAAATTAGTATTACTCTATCAAAAGAAAGCTAAAGAGTTCTCAGCATTTACAGATAGGTAATAACATTAGCAACCTTAAATATTTAAGGCACTATGTGTGGGAGTAGTTTACAATGTAGCTGAGATTTTTAGAACAACATTAAGAGCAAAGTCTAGGCAATATTTTTGCCCATGTAAAAGACACATGTGAATGTAAAGAACAATATCTTAGTTCAAAACACATTAAAAGTGAGATTCTGAAAACTTAATGTTGTTTAAAATTACACCCAAGTCTACATAATTCAAAAATAATTCTTTTGTGCCATGGATAATTTTTATTAAACACCATGTTTTATTTTTTATCATAAAATTATCATTGAGCTTCCTCCCAATTTAAATGTAATGTATAGATCAGTCAAAATTTAAGACAGCTACCACCTTGTATCCTGTTTGAGATCACAGTTATTTTATAACAAAACCAACCTTTTGTATGTAACTTTAAATGAACTGAGATTTGCCTTATTTTGGAGTCACTTTAACATGTAGTAAGGTGGGAGGCAGAACCTTATCAAGGTAAGGCAGGGCTTTCCACAAATCTTAAGTTAAACATTCTAGTTCTGAAGCTGATTTTTGCCACCTCTTTAAATATCCATTTTTAAAAGCTTATATATATTGTTTAATTAACACAATAGACCTTAACATCTAGAACATGAATCAAAGAAATGTATATGAAATCACGTCTGTTTACCAGTTTATAAAAACAATGTTTAATATATCATCCCATGGAATTTAAGAAGTTAAGCATTTTAACTTTGTAATTTAATCAGATGTCTCTTGTAAACAGTCATGATTTCCTGTAAGCACCAAGATATTAGACAAGGTAGAGAGTGTCTGCCATTGTTTTCCTGCTGAAGAAAAGTCCTAGAAACGGTGAATTACACATTTCATAGACATTAACATTTTATTAGTTTGACCACTTAGAGACCTATGAGTTAATTTTTTAAAAACATTTTACCTTGTTTACCCAATTTAAGTTGACCCTTCTAAAATCACATGAATTGCCGGGCGTGGTGGCACACGCCTGTAATCCAAGCAACTTGGGAGGCTGAGTCAGGAGGATCACGAGTTCAAAGCCAGCCTCAGCAACTTAGCAAGGCCCTTAGCAACGCAGTGAGACCCTTTCTCTAAATAAAATACAAAATAGGGCTGGGGATGTGGCTCAGCGGCCGAGTGTCCCTGAGTTCAATCCCTGGTTCCAAAAATAAATAAATAAATAAATAAATAAATAAATAAATAAATAAAATCACATGAATTAAAATTATCTGGATCCATTTTTAAAAAATTTTAATTCATATATTAATTTTGACATCATATACATGATATTTTGGATGCACATATATAGATAGACAATACGCTATCAGACAACACTATATACACATAACACAAAGGTAAAAACCTTACAGCTTTCTATAGGTGAATTTCCATTGCAATGTAACAAATGTTCAGAAGCTCTTGTTGAATAAAAATAGGACTGATCAAAAAGTAATGTGATGAGCTCAAAAATTATGGAATTTTTGGAAAGTCTTAGAAATATGACACAGCTGTTACTTATTTTGCAAAGCACCATATAATTTCCTTTTGTTGCCTCACTCACTCGCTTTTTCACTCATACACACACACACACACACACACACACACACAGAATGGGCGAGAACCACCTCCTCATAGTGGTGCCACTGACTCCAGGTCCAGTGCAGATCACAGGGAGAAATTAAGTCTTCTGCACTCTAATTCAGAAGCCATAATAGGGTCAGGTATCTTTTCTCCTTTCTTTTTAATCTCCTGAATGTCTTTACTCTCTTGTTTTGAACATTCTACCTTTGTTCTAATGCTGATAGATGGCAAAGAAAATATCTTGATACTTTGGCTGTAGTCCTCCCTTATCTTGAGCATTTTGATTACTCTTCTAAAGTGCTCATTTCAGAAAGTTCAGAATCAAACAACCTATCTTCAGGTAGTCAGATATTATCCTGTAAAACTCTCTTATAAAAGTTTTAATGATCATCATGATTTATCTGAAGGCCTTGAGAGGTCAAAATGGCCTTAAGGATCTTTAAATGAGGCTCCATCTTTCGGGGGTGTTTCCCATGTTGCCAGTATTAGCAGTATTGTCACAGCCAGCACGACCTGCTCTACCATCCTGACCAGGGTATTTACTTACCAGGTCCGCTCCTCCAAATCTCAGGACAGTCCACCTTCCTCACATGGAGCACTAATTGTTGCCTGAGTCTGCAACAATGGAGGCAGGCCTAATGTGTTGCACTATCTGAATCTAGCATCAACACTGGCAGATGATGGGAAAAGGACTCAGTCTTGGTACTGAGATCTGAGGAGAAGAGCTTTTATTCAGGAGAGATAGAGCACTTGTCACAGAGGAAGCTACTTCTGGAAGCTTGTGTATAACACTGTCTTTTATATGCTTGCAGTTAAGCTGGCCATACATATTAAAGGTTAAGCCTTGGGTAAGCAGTTACTAGCCTGTTTGGCAGACTATAGATTGGTTACAGGAAGAAAAAACCACTATTACACAGATGGCAAAAGAACTGTTTTCACAGACCACAGAAGTATTGTTTTACAGACCTCAGAAGAACATCCTGTTCACAGAACACAGGAGAGGAAGTTGGAGCCCTAGTCCCTGAGGATTTGATTTGGCACACACCATATAGGCCTCCTTCCAGGGGACAGAGCAGGGTCCTGGTCCCCGAGGATCTTGTTTGGCACCTCCGTCTTTTGACAGAATGCCATGTAGGCCTCCTTCCAGAGGACAGGGCCCACAGAAAGAAATTAAAACCTTAGAAGATGGAAAGATCTCCCATGTTTTTGGATAGGCAGAATTAATATTGTCAAGATGGCTCTACTTCCAAAGGCAATATACAGATTTAATACAATTCCAATTAAAATCTCAATGACACTCTTCACAGAAATAGAGAAAGCAATCATGAAATTCATCTGGAAGCATAAAATACCCAGAATAGCCAAAGCAATCCTGAACAGGAAGAGTGATGCAGGAGGTATCACAATACCAGACATTAAACTCTACTATAGAGCAATAGTAACAAAAATGGCATGGTATTGGCACCAAAATAGACAGGTAGACCAATGGGACAAAATAGAAAACAGAGACAAACCAACATAAGTATAGTTTTCTCATATTGGACAAACATATAATGGAGAAAGATAGCCTCTTCAACAAATGGTGCTGGCAAAACTGGAAATCCATATGCAGTAAAATGAAATTAAACCCCTACCTCTCACCCTGCACAAAACTCAACTCAAAATGAATCAAGGGCCAGGTGCGGTGGCGCATGCCTGTAATCCCAGCACTTGGGAGGCTGAGGCGGGAGGATCACAAGTTCAAAGCCAGCCTCAGCAACTTAGGGAGGTCCTAAGCAACTGAGTGAGACCCTCTCTCTAAATAAAATACAAATAGGGCTGGGGATGTGGCTCAGTGGTGGAGTGCCCCTGAGTTCAATTCCAGTACCAAAAAAAAGGATCAAGGATTTAGGAATTAGACCTGAGACCCTTCAGCAAGTAGAAGAAAAAGTAGGACCAAATCTTCATCATATTGGCTAAGGACCAGACTTCCTTAACAAGACTCCCAAGGGCAAGAAATCAAAGCAGGAATCAATAAATGGGATGGATTCACACTAAAAATCTTTTTATCAGTAAAGGAAACAATCAATAATGTGAAAAGGGAACCTACAGAGTGGGAGAAAATCTTTCCCACATGCACTTCAGAGAGAGGACTAATCTCCAAAATTTATAAAGAACTTAAAAAACTTTACACCAAAAATACAAAGAATCCAATCAATAAGGAACTGGGCAGACACTTCACAGAGGAAGATGTACAGGCAATCAACAAATATATGAAAAAGTACACATCCTCTCTAGTAGTTAGAGAAATGCAAATCAAAACCACCCTAATATTTCATCTAACTCCAATTAGAATGGCTATTATCAAGAACACAAGCAATAATAAGTGTTGGCGAAGACGTGGGGAAAAAAACACACTCATACATTGCTGGTAGAGTTGCAAATTGGTACAGCCACTCTAGAAAGCAATATGGAGATTCCTTATAAAACTCAGAATGGAACCACCATTTGACCCAGCTATCCCACTCCTTGGTTTATACTCAAAGGACTTAAAATCAGCATTCTACAGTGAGGCAGCCACATCAATGTTTATAGCAGGTCAGTTCACAATAGCTAGATTGTGGAACCAATCTAGATGCCCTTCAATTGATGAATGGATAAAGAAATTGTAGTGTGTATACACAATGGAATACTACTCAGCCATAAAGAAGAATAAAATTATGGCATTTTCAGGTAAATGGATGGAGTTGGAGAATATCATGTTAGTGAAATAAACTAATCCCAAAAAACCAAATGTTGAATGTTTTCTTTGATAAGTGGATGATGATCCATAAGTGGGGGAGTAACAGGGGTGGAGGAAGAAGAATGGAGGCACTTTGGATTGTGTCGAGGGAAATGGGGCCAGAGGGAGTGGGGAAAGGAAAGATAGTGAACTGAGACAGACATATTACTCTATGTACATGTATGATTACATGAATGTTGTCAATCTACATTATGTACAACCACAAACAAAAAGTTGTACCCCATTTGTGAACATTGAATCAAAATGCAGTCTGTAGAAATTAAAAATTAAAAATTAAAAAATATATATATACTTTTCTGGCTCCAGTTTTCCATGCACTTTTCTGGCTATACTGCAAGTTTTTAAAATTTTCTTTCTCTGCTATATGTTCCCTATTCTTACAGTGATCCTATCTAAAAACTGCCAGAAAAATCCATGCCACTGCCTGAGTACTCTGCTTCCTTGAAATTTCCTCCACCAGATTTATTAGTTCATCATCTTTAAATCCAGCCTTGCATAAAGTCTCAGGACATAGAAAAAATTTTTTCCAGAATATAACATGAGTGACTTCTAGTCTAATTCTCAATGGAATTCTCATTCCCTTCTGGAACCTCATGAGCAGTCTTTACTGTCAGCTTGCTTGTCTTCTGAGCTTCCACCAGAATCACCAATGAAGCTCCACTTGGAGTATTCTAAAACTTCACCAGTTTGCATTTTCAAACTCTTCCTTGTTCCTCCCACAAACCAGCTCCAAAAGCTTCTGAACCACACCATCAGGTTATTCTTGGTAACTTCTTGGTACCAATTTTGGTTTTGTTCGTTTTGCATTGCTGGGACAAAAATATATAACAAGAACAACTTAGAAAAAGTTTTATTTTGGCTGATGGTTTCAGAAGTTTAGTCCATGGTGGGCTATGTCCATTGCTCTGGGTCCAAGGTGAGGCAGAATATCATGGTGGAAGGAGGTGTTGGTGGAGTACTGCTTATCTTGTGGTCTTAAGGAAGCAGACAGAAAAGGGGAATAGGCCACAGGGAGGATGAACCTTTCAAGGGCATGCATCCAGTGACCCACCACCTCCAGCTGTACTCCACTTGTCTGCCTTAATTATCCTGTTAGTCCATTCATACCAGGATGAACTGATTAGGATACAGCTCTCACGATCTAGTCATTTCATCTCTGAACATTCCTACATAAACACAGGGTCTGTTGTGGGACATCCCAGTCTAAACCATAGCACTGCCTCTTTTCATGCTGATAATCTTTATTTACAGATGTTTTGAATTTTATGTTATTTAGTTCTGGCTGTTTTTGTGTTCCTACAAAATTCTTTTGATCATTTTATGTCTTACTTTTTTAATTTGGTAGGAAATCCTGGTTCAGTGTTCAGTCTAGAGGTAATTATTTCCTTCTACCTTCCTAAGTCCTCTACCTAGTGGCCTATGAATTAAGTTTTCCTTTTTGGCTGGTGGGAGGAGGCATTGTTAACCAGCCTGAATGATTACCAGGTGCACCATTCCTTCTAATGCTGTCAAAATAGATGGTTCTTTCCCCAGCCTAAGGTTAGCTTCCTCCTCACACATGTGCTGATTTCTTTTATATATTTGGGAGGGATGTTCTGTTCATCTCCAGAGTTCTTTCTGTGTGCAGCTATCTTATCTGTGGTATACAGTCTTAAGAACTCACTATTTTGATCTTCTTTAACTCTTATCTTGATTGTTCTCTTCAATTCAGGGACTTTGGGCTTTATCTCAGTGTCCTGTACCATAATTTGGGAACTTGCAGCAGTAATCAATGGCAACTGCTTATTAATTTTAGACTTACTATTGTAGAACTCTTATTTTTTCTTTCCTATCTCTAATGGATCACCCTCCCTTGTGATTTGATATCCAGTGTCTTTTCTATGTGTTTTGCTATTACTTTTGGTTGTTTCAGACAAGATACTAAATTGATTCTGATAACAGAAGCTTATATTTCTAAGTTCAGTCTAAGGAACTTCCTTTAGCCTGCATTTTGGTGCAGCATTATAATCATCAATGTCTCTACTTTTTGTTAGAAAATATATTTTTTTAACCTTTAGTGCTGAAAGATATTTTACTAATTATACAATTTATTTCTATCTCTGGAATACTATAGTCCCATCTTCTGCAAATTCTTTTCTGATTTAAAGTGAGTTTCTATTCTTATAGATCCTCTCAACCTCTGCCTGTCATATTTTGGGTATTTTTCCTATATACCTTTCAGATTTTCTCTTTATTTTGGGTTTACAACAGTTTGATTCTAGTGCCTGAAAGTGGAATCTTTGTAAATTTGGTATTGAGTGTATCCTGAGTTTTTTTGTTTTTGTTTTTGTTTTTTTTTGTCTTATTCTTTCATGGCTGTCATTAAATTCAGGGCTTTTGGCCATTTATTTATTTATTATTTTCTACATTGTTCAGTCTGTCTTTTTGTTTTTCAATTACATCTATGTTACACAAATTTATACTGGCTCATGCATCAAATGAAATTCTATTCTTTTTACTGAGTTCAAATTCATATGATATAAAATTGGCCATTTTAATGTGAAGTTTAGTAGCATTTAGTATAATCTCAGTGCTATGCAACCACTATATCTAGTTCCAAAATAGTTTAATTACTTCAGAAAGAAACCCTGTACTTATTAAGCAGTTATTTCCATTCTCCTCTACCCTGTCAGTTACCAGTTGACTTTCTGTATGTATAGATTTATCTGTTCTGGATATTTCACATGAATGAAAACAAAATGTGCATCATTTTGTATTTAGTTTAATTTCACTTAGCATTATGTATTATATATCAGTACTTCATTCCTATTTATGGTTAAATAATATTCCATCATATGTATATGTATACAAACAATACATTGTATGTACACTTGTTTATATATTCATCCATTCATAGCATTTGGGGTGTTTCCAAATTTTGAATATTGTGATTTCTGCTTCTGTGAACATTTATGAAAAAGTATCTGTTAAACTTCCCATTTTCTGTTACTTGGGGTAAATACCAATAATGGAATTACTGGATCATATTCTGTTTTTAACTTTTTGAGTCTGTACCCAATTGTTGCACAGTGATTGCTGTATTTTATAGTCCCAGTAGTAATGTCTGAGACTACTTGTTACATACACTATATCCTGGCCAACACTTATTAGTCTCCTTTCAAAACAAAACAAAACAAAACAAAACAAAACCTATCTTTTAACCATTTTAGTGTGTGTGAAGTTGTGTCTCATTTGGTGTTAATTTGCATTTCCCAAATGGATAATGATATATTGAGCATCTTGTACTGGGCTTGGTGGCTCTTTGTGTATCTTCTTTGGGAATTGCCTATGTAAGTCTGTTACCCCTTTGTCCAATTGGGTTTTTGTCTTTTTGTTGGTGAGTTATAAAGGCTCCAGTTATTCTATATCTTAGACATTTGCAGGTATGTGTTTCACAAATATTTTCATGTATTCTTTAATTTGTCTTTTTATATTATTAATTACGTTTACATATAGTTTTTAATGCTTAAGAAATTTGGTTTATGTAGTCTTTTTCTTTTATTGCTCATGCTTTTGGTTTCATATCTAAATCCAATATGTAAAGGTTTTCTGTTTTCTTCAAATAAGTCATCAGTGTATTTTGTGCTAATTTTTTTAAGTGGCTTGAAATATGGGTTCAACTACATTCAGTACTATACAGCTACCTAGTCATTCCTAAATTATGCTGAAGAAATGTCTGTTTTCACATTTCATGCTCTTTTCATAATTGATAGAAATCAGTTGTCTTAGATATATGTGGTTATTTCTGGATTCTTAATTCTGTTCCATTATGTCTCTCCTTACACAGGTACAATAGTCTTGATTATTGCAACTTTTTAGTAAGTTCTTAAATTTTCAAGAACTTGTATCTTTACAAGTTTTTATCTGTGATTTTGTCAGCTTTGTTTATATTTTCAAGTTTGGGGTATTTAAGGCCACTTGTACTTCCATGCAAATTTGAGGATCATCTTTCCATTTCTTCAAATAAAAATGATAGAACTTTGATATGGATTGCATTTAATGTGTAGATTGCTTTTGATAGTATTGCCAATAATAAAAGGAAGCAAAACTATTTAAATGTAAATCTCTCTCTCTCTCTCTCTCTCACAGACACACACACACACACACATACATACATATACACACACACCACAAAACTATAGAGCTAATAAAGAAATTCAGTTAAGTTGCAGAATACAAGATCAGCACACAAAAATCAGGTATGCTTCTATACATTAACAGTGAATAGTCCCAAACATAATATAGGAAAGCAGTTTCATTTAAAACATCATTTAAATTATATGTAGATTTAAATTATATTTAGATTTAAATTATCAGTGGGTAAATTTAACTAAG
This sequence comes from Glaucomys volans, assembly GCA_020662805.1. NCBI lineage: Eukaryota > Metazoa > Chordata > Mammalia > Rodentia > Sciuridae > Glaucomys > Glaucomys volans. The sequence continues at coordinate 249,116 of JAJEJO010000661.1, forward strand.
GAAGTAAAAGATTTCTATAATGTAAACTTCAAAATACTTTTGGAAGAAATAAAAGAAGATCTATGTTAAAAAATTCCTTGTATTTAAAAATTGGAAGACTTAATATTGCTCAATCGATTTTATAGGGGGATAGTACAGTGTTTAATGTAATTCTTGTTGACAGTTTCACTTCAGAGGAGTTTAAAAATGACATCCCATTACATCCTGGCTTCCATGGTTTTGAAGAAAAATCATCTGTTAATATTATTGAGACTCCCTGAGCCTTCGACTTTAAGAGTAAAGAAGAAAGTCACAATGCACTCATACCATTTTTAATTGCCTTTTCCTTGATTTAATGTTTGCTCCTTTGTTTTAATCAATAGATTTTTCCACAGATTTTCTCGAAGTTGATTCTGACCCTTTTGTTTTATTTTATCATGTACTAGAAGATTGAACCCATGGTGCTTTACCACTGAGCTGTATTCCGAATCTCCTGTTCATCATTTATTTTACCCTGATTTTCAAAATTTTTTTGCCAACAGCCTATTACACCTGCCTACCCTACTGTTATCATGCATGTTATTCTCTGAATGTTTTAAAATTCTTATTTCTCTTTCTTTTTACAAAACGGGAAATTTCTATATATGTTTTCAAATTTAGTGATACTGCTTTTTGTCTTTGTTCTGCTGTTGAACACATCCAATTTTTCTTTCGTCCAGTATTTTAGTTTTTTATTTAATGTCTTATAGTTTCTGGAATTATCATTTTATGTCTTAGAGTTTCCATTTCTTTAATTTTCCCATCTGTTTATTTATGACTTTTTAATGTCTGAATATATGTAGGCTTACCACTTTAAAGTTTTTATCTGTTAATTACCTGTGTTATTTTGAATTAGTTTTTTTGTTAACTGTTCTCTCAAGTATGTGTCTCAATTTTCTGTATCTTTTCCAATCTAACAATTTTTATGATATACTAAACTTTATGGATAGTGCTGTGTAAACAAGTTTCATTATTTAATTTTTCTATTTATTTCCTTTATAGGAAAATCCTGCCTACCTCAAAAACAATAGAAAAACAATATTTTGTTTAATTAATATTAAACTTTTGTTTAGAAATATGGATATATACCATATTTGTTTGTTTAAATATAAACAAGCACACACACATGTAATCACACACACAAAAAACGGTCTAAAAGTAGACCTTCAGACCTTCTTAAGGTCTACTTTTTTAATTTTGTTGATCTATGGATAATTTTTTTTTTTTGTAGTGCTGAAGATTGACCCCAGGGTCCAGCATATGCTAGGCAGTAAGCAAGTACTGTGCCCTCAAACTACATTCTCAAACTTACCTGTGACTATTATTGAATATTGTTAAATGTCTTGATGTGTAGAAAAGATAAACTACCTCTGAAGATTTTAAAAATCATGATTTTAAATTAATTTATCATTTATGTTAAATAAGATAATGGTTGATATTTTATCTGTGATATTGTTGCATTTGTGTATAATAGTTTTGATAAATTTTATTTCAACAACATACAGCTGGATTTTTAAAAATCTTGTTTGAAAATCTAATAATAGGTTATTTTAAATGATTCATATCATTGGGGACCTTATTTGTGAAATTAATCCATGTATTTGTGAAATTAATCCATATATTTCTTACTATAATTTCAAATTATCATTTCTGTGTAATTTTTTGTTCTATGAATATTCCCAAGTGTATACATTTTATTGCTGGTCAAAAGCAATTCTCATTTCTAGTTTTGTTTTTTTTTTTTTTTGCTAGACAAATAATGCTATTATAATTTTTTTTTGAGCATGAAAAACATCTATTATTTTATTTTATTTATTTATTTATTTATTTTTTATTGAACACAAA
>JAJEJO010000661.1:256553-288911 GCA_020662805.1 Glaucomys volans
GAATTGTTTCTTTTGTTTCAATTTCGTTGATTTCAGCTCTGATTTTGATTATTTCCTGTCTTCTACTACTTTTGGTGATGATCTGTTCCTCTTTTTCTAGGGCTTTGAGCTGTAATGTGAGGTCATTGATTTGTTGACTTTTCATTCTTTTATTAAATGCACTCTCTGCAATGAACTTTCCTCTTAGCACTGCTTTCATAGTATCCCAGAGATTTCAATATGTTGTATCTTTATTCTCGTTGACCTCTAAGAATCTTTTAATTTCCCCCCTAATGTCTTCTGTTATCCATGTATCATTCAATAGCATGTTATTTAATCTCCAGGTCTTGGAGTAGTTTCTGTTTCTAACTTTCTCGTTGATGTCTAATTTCATGCCATTATGATCTGATAGTATACAAGGTAGTATCTCTATGTTTTTGTATTTGTTAAGAGTAGCTTTGTGGCATAACATATGGTCTATTTTAGAGAAGGACCCATGAGCTGCTGAGAAGAAAGTGTATTCGCTTTTTGATGGATGGAATATTCTATATATGTCCGTTAAGTCCAAATTAGCGATTGTGTCATTGAGTCCTATAGTTTCTTTATTCAATTTTTGTTTGGAAGATCTGTCCAACGGTGAGAGAGGAGTGTTAAAGTCTCCGAGTATTATTGTGTTTTGGTCTATTTGATTCCTGAAATTGAGAAGGATCTGATTGACATACATGGATGCGCCATTGTTTGGTGCATAAATATTTATGATTGTTATGTCCTGTTGATTTATGCTACCTTTAAGCAATATGAAATGTCCTTCTTTATCCCTTCTGACTATCTTTGGTTTGAAGTCTGCTTTATCTGAAATGAGAATGGAAACCCCAGCTTTTTTGCTCAGTCCGTGTGCATGGTATGCTTTTTCCCAACCTTTCACCTTTAGTCTGTGGGCATGTTTTTCTATGAGATGAGTCTCTTGAAGGCAGCATATCGTTGGGTCTTTCTTTTTAATCCAGTCTGCCAGTCTATGTCTTTTGATTGATGAGTTTAGGCCATTTACATTCAGGGTTATTATTGAGATATGACTTGTATTTCCTGTCATTTTAGCTTTTTTAGGGTTTTTAGCTTAACTTTGTTTCTCCTTTGATTGACTCTTTCTTTAGGGTAGTTCCTCCCCATGATGAATGAGATTGTTGTTTTTCGTTTCTTCCTCTTCGAATATTTTGTTGAGAATATTCTGTAGGGCAGGCTTTCTCTTTGTGAATTCTTTAAGCTTTTGTTTATCATGGAAGGATTTTATTTCATCATCAAATCTGAAGGTAAGTTTTGCTGGGTATAAGATTCTTGGTTGGCATCCGTTTTCTTTCAGAGCTTGAAATATGTTGTTCCAGGCCCTTCTTGCTTTTAGGGTCTGGGCTGAGAAATCTGCTGATATTCGTATCGGTTTCCCCCTGTAGGTAATCTGATTCTTTTCTCTCGCTGCCTTTAAAATTCTATCTTTGTTTTGTATGTTAGGCATTTTCATTATAATGTGCCTTGGTGTGGATCTGTTGTAATTCGGTGCATTTGGTGTCCTGTAAGCATCTTGTAATTGATTTTCCATCTCATTCATCATATTAGGGAAATTTTCTGATAATATTTCCTTCAATAGGTTATTCATACCCTTGGTTTGTATCTGTGCCTTCCTCAATCCCGATTACTCTTAAATTTGGTCTTTTCATGATGTCCCATATTTCTTGGAGGGTTCGTTCATGATTCCTAACCATCTTCTCTGTTTGTTCGACTTTGTTTTCAAGATTAAATATTTTGTCTTCATTGTCTGAGGTTCTGTCTTCCAAGTGATCTATTCTGTTAATTATGCTTTCTATTGAGTTTTTAACTTGGTTTATTGTTTCCTTCATTTCCTTGTTTCCTTCAGTAATTTCTGTTTGTTTTTTTCTCAGAATTTCTGTCTCTTTATTGAAGTGATTTTTTGCTTCCTGCAATTGCTCTATTAGCTGATTATTCATAGCCTGAATCTGCTCTCTCGTCACATCATTCTCTTCTCGGATCACTTTAATTATAAACATTCTGAACTCCCTTTCTGTCATTCCTTCTACCATGTTGTCTTTGGGTTCTCTTGATATATCATCTAGGTTTGATTGGGACACTTTCTTCCCGTGTTTTCTCATGGTGCTCATGTATCTTCCCCTCTGTTGCTTGAGGGGTGCTTGATCAAGCGGTGACCCAAGAAAGGTGCTGTCCCTCTACCTCCAGGTTGGGAATGATCAATGCTTCTGGGCAGAGGCAGCCTAGTGTTGATAGACAATTAGATACAGCAAGGTGGTAGACTCCGGGCCTGGGTGTGGGCCTGGGCACTAGTTCAAGTTGGGGTGGTGTCACAGAACTGTGCTCAGTGATGGAGACACTGGGCTTGAGAGCCCAGGCTGACCTGAACTCCTCGCTGGGGGTTCAGGCAGTGGCAGGTGGTTGCTCTCTCCTGGGGACCCTGTAAGCCGGTGCCAAAGGCCCTAAGCTCCCCGCCGGACCACTCCAGGCACCGCTGGCAGCCCCAGGAAGCTGGAAATGGACCCCCTCTGCCAGGGAAGCCGCCAAACTCAGAGCATTTCCAACTCCCCACCAGAGTCAGCGATCCCAGGGGCTCTGGGCAGACCTCTCCAGGAGCAGCTGGAGGCCAAAGGAAGCTGGAAACGGAACTTCTCCGCCAGTTAAGCTGCCAAAATGGCGTGTATTAGTTCCAACTCCCCGCCAGAGTCCGCGATCTCTGCAGCTGGCGGCCCCAGGAAGGTGGAAATGGACCCCCTCTGCCAGGGAAGCCACCAAACTCACAGCAGTTCCAACTCCCCTCCGGAGTCAGCGATCCCAGGGGCTCGGGGCAGACCTCTCCAGGAGCAGCTGGAGGCCAAAGGAAGCTGGAAACGGAACTTCTCCACCAGTTAAGCCACCAAAATGGCGTGGATTAGTGGATTAGTTCCAACTCCCCGCCGCTGGATGTCCCAGGTAACCCGAGATGCTCAGTCTCCGCCTGGGAAGGCTGCCGGCCGGTGCCAGAGCCGCGGCCAGCGACTCCAAAGCGCTGCTGGGGACCCACACTCACCCGTTGGCTGGCGCAGACCCCTATAATTATTTTGTTTGCATAAACTATTTAAATTTCTTCAAGTCTTTACCTAATATTGAGTCTTAAGGTTTGTAATTAATGAAAATACGTCTGATAGCTTTCCACAGTTGTTATTTTCATACTTTTACAACAGCAGTGTAGGAAAAATCTTATTTTTCCATGTGTGTCTATTCGTGGCATCAACAAAATCTAAATGTTTAAAATGTGTGATATCACATTTTTATTGTGGTAAAATATACACAACACAAATTAAGCATGTGTCAGTGAAGAATTCAGTGGTATTAACTACATTCACACTGTTGTGAAACTGTCACCACACTTCATCTCCAGAATTACTTTCATCTTTCTATACTGAAATTCTGTATGCTTTAAAAATACATCTGCATTCCCCTCTCCTTTCCAACCCCTCTCACTGTCCTACATTCTGTCTCTATACATTTGACACTCTTAAGACCATATGTAATGCTTATTTCACTTAAAATCTATCTTGTAGTATGTGTCAGAGTACCCTGCCTAATTTTAAAGGCTAAATATCGTCTATTGGGTGCACATGCATGCAAGTTTGTGTGTGTGTGTGTGTGTGTGTGTGTGTGTGTGAGAGAGAGAGAGAGAGAGAGAGAGAGTGTGTTATTTCCATTTGGGCAATGGACAATAGGTTGCATCCACCTCTTGGTTATTGTGAATAATGTTATAGGGAACACAGATGTGCTGATATCTCTTAAGCTCCTGTAGTCATTTCTTTTGGATATATACTTTATTAGGCTGAGTTACCACAATAAAATTCCATAGATTGGTGTCTTAAATTAATTTTTGCATAGTTTTGAAGACTAAAAATACAAGATGAAGTTTCTGTCCAGTTCAGTTCCTGGTAAAGGTATTTCTTGGTGGCAGATAACCATCTCTGATTATGTTCTCACATGGCCTATTCTTGCTGCATGTTTATGGAAAGAGAGACAAAAAGAGAGTGTATATAAACTCTCTGGTGTCTCTTACACTGATACTCATCCTATTAGATCACAGCCCAGTACTACTCATTTAGCTGTATCTTAAAGGCACTGTCTCTATTTATAGCCTCATCAGAATTAGGTCTTCCATATCAATTTGGTGGGAGACAAACATTGAGACTATAACGTATGCAAATATTCTTTAAAACCGTGCTTTCAGGTTTTCATCTAAATACTCAGAAACAGAATTTCTGGGTCACATGGTAATTCTTTTCTTAATTTTCAAGGAGCCATCATACTGTTTCCATAGCAGCGCAATAATTTTACATTCCCATTAACAAAGTACAAGGTTCACAATTTCTTCATATCCTCCCCAGCACTTGTTATTTTGATACTTGCCATCTTCAATGTGTTTGAAATGGTATCCCATTGTGGTTTAGATTTCTGTCTCTAATATTAAGGATCTTTTCATGTATTTATTGGCATTTTGCAATGTCTTTTGGGGGGGTTAATATGTATTCAACTTTTCCATCCTCCTTTTTTTTTTGGTACTTGGGATTGTACACAGGGACACAACCACTGAACTGCATCTCCAGCCCTTTCTATTTTTTATTTAGAGACAGAGTCTCACTAAGTTGCTGAGGCTGCCTTTGAAATTGCTATCCTTCTGCTTCAACCTCCCAAGTCACTGGGATTACAGGAATGCACCATGCCTAGCCCCATCCAGTTTTTAATTGGGTTGTTTTTGTGTGTGTTATTGTTGAGTTGCAGGAGTGTTTAAGTATACTTTGATATTAAGCCCTTATCATATATTATTTGCAAATATTTTGTCCTTTTTGTTGTATTCGTAGTGTCTTTTGATGAATAAAAGTTTTAAATTTTAATGGAGTTCAGTGCATTCATTTTTGTTCCTTGTGTTTTGGGTGTCATGTGACAGAAATCATTACAAAATCCACTGTCATGAAACTTTTCCCCAATGTTTTTGTCTAAATATTTTAGTTTAAAAGCTCTTAAGTTTACCTCTTGGATGCATTATATGATGTAAGGTAAGAGCCCAACTTTACTCAGTTGTATGTGGATATCTAGTTTTCCCAGTACCATTTGTTGAAAAAAATTGCCCTCTCCTCATTGAATGATCTTCGTATTCTTATTGAAATCATTTGACCCAATGAAAGAATTTATTACTAAGTTCTCAGTTCTTTTTCATTTGTCTGTATGACTTTCTTTATGGTAGCATTACATTGTTTTCATTGCTGTAGTTTTGTTTTAAAATCACAATGCATGAGACTTCTTTCTAACTCTGTCCTTCTTTTTCAAGGTATTTTGGCTATTTGGTTTATCTTAAGGTTCTAAATCAATTTTAGGATGCAGATTTCTATACCCAGGGGAAATAAAAGGCCATTTAAATTTTGATAGGGATTATGTTGAATCTATAAATAGCTTTGGGTGGAGCTACATTTTAACAGTGTTAATTCTTCTAACCCATGGTGATGGAGTGTATTTTCTTTTATTTGTGTCTTCTTTTAGTTTGTTTCATTGATTTTTGTTTAGTTTGTATTTTGCCAGTTTGGTTAAGTTTATCCCAAAATATTGCATTGTAAATAAATGTTTTCTTAATTGCCTATAGGATTGTTTTATCATTAGTGTATTCAAACAGAACTTTGTAACTGAAAATTTCTATCCATTGGCCAATGACTTCCCATTACCAATCCCTAAGCCCCTAGTAACTCCTATTTTTCTTTCTGTTTCTATGAGTTTGACTACTTCAGATACCTCTTTTAAGGGGAATCATATAGTGTTTGTCTTTTTTTTGATTTATTTCAATTAGCACAAATTTATTCATGTTGTAGCACATGACAGAATTTCCTTCTTGTTTGAGGATGAATTTTATTATATATTTTCCATTTTATGTATGTTTGTCCTCCCTTCTGCCAGTGGACAACTTGGTTACTTCTACCTCTTAACCTCTGTGAATAATGCTGCATTGAACATGGGTGTCTAAATATCTCTTTCAGATCTTGCTTTTGATTCTTTTGGATATACATTCACAGGTAGATTTTCTGGGTCATGTGGAAATTTTCCATTTAATTTTTTAAGGGAACCTCCATTATGTTTTTGTTTTTCAGAGCAGTTTTATTGTTTTATATTCCCACTAACAATGCACAAGGTTTCCAGATTTTCCACATTCTCACCAACATTTATTTTATTTTTTATTTTTTCTCACACTAATCTGTATGATGTGATATGTCATTGTAGTTTTTATTTACTTTTCTCTTATGATTAGTGTTGTTTAACATCTTCATATGCTTCATCCTGTAGGGTGGTTCTTTTTTTTTCCTGATTCCTCCATATAATGGCTGATATTAAACGTCTTATTTTTCTGACCGTTGCCCCTGGTTCTTTTATTAGGCTTAGGTATTGTATTCATGTGTAATCTCTTACCCATGCATATATGGGTTTGTAGTTATGGTTTTTAGGAACCATATCCATGGCCTGAGATATGATTTTTGTGCCATCATTAAATCCAGTAGGAGGCATCCTCATGCAGTTAAGAGTGCCAGTTCAGTCTGCTCTATTCTCCCAAGTATATGGAGTAGAATTTCCCAGAATTGTATCAGTGAGGATGTTGAGCATGAGTGAGTAAAAGTGCCACAAAATTTCCCATTTCCCTCCACTATTTTGAAGGTATTTTTTTTCTTAGCTGTGTGTTCATATAGATATTTGACTTATTTCCAGAGCTCTTATAAAGTTACTTTAACCTGTCCCTTGTAGTTTATTTAATATTTTCATGAGGGAACTGGGGTCCAGAGCTTCCTAATTCACCATCTTGCTGAACTTTCTCTCAGTATATATTTTGATGTTTATTTGCCTTTCTGGTTTATTTTAGTACTCTTTGTTGGTATACCTAAAAAAAAAACGCATACTCTAACCATTTATATTTTCTCTTTTGGTACCTCTTTTTAAAGTAGTTTTTCTCTTCTTTCACATTGATTTATATGGGTAGTTTATGTATTCTGAATAATATTCGTTTGTTGATTACATAACTGCAATTATTATCCTAAGTGTGTTCCTTTGATTATTGTTACTTTAAAAATTTTTTATTAAGTCCTTAATTTTTTATCAAATACTTTCATTATGCTTCATATATTTACCTTTTTAAGAAATTCCTTATCTAAAATTTGTGAAGGTTTTTTTCAGTACTTCCTTGTCATTTGTTTATAAGTCACCAGTGCATCCTTTTCTCCTTATTTAATACATGTAATCCACTTATCTTGTCCTATATGTTTAAATTACATTTTAACATTTTTCCTCAATTCGGCTTAACAGAGAAAAATATTTTAGTATATAGAGTACTTGGAAAGAGTACAGATAAGGATTCTCTGGTATCACGCATATCTTGAGGTTTGTTATTTCTGATAACTAATGCAAAATCATATTTATATAAGCATGAACTCAAATACTTTATGCCAATATCAGTGGTTCTCTTTGTGATAATCACTATAAACTATATACGTAATGATAACATGAAGATTTCTCTTCAGTATGTACTGTGATTTACCACTTCCAGCAATTTTACTTAGTGTTGCCATATTTGTGTTTTCAAGAAATATTAATTAATGTGTGTTTTGAGAGAAAAGGCATTATGATCATGTACTTTTTTTTTTTTTTACTTTTGAGAAAACATGCTATAGTAAACATCACTGGAACTTTAATATAATAACAAGAGTTATTAGTAAAGCAAAACACATCTATTTAATATTGGTGAATCATTATTTTTCAATCTGAAACATTACATCCCAAATAAAATATCTATTAATACTTGGAAAACTCTGTGGAATGCAGTATGGAAAATATTTCCTCTGAATAAATAGTTAAATATTTTCTAATTTGGAAAACTACTTTTTAAAACTAAAATGATATGAAATTCAGTTGTAGAGTATAAAAACCCAAACATTAACATGTATTATTATGATGTTAGAAGAATTTATTTGATGGCCTATAATATCCATATCTTTTTCTTTGTTTTTTTTTGGTTTTTTTTTTGGTACTGGGGATTGAACCCAGGGGCACTCCACCACTGAGCCACATCCCCAGCTATTTTGTATTTTATTTAGAGACAGAGTCTCACTGAATTGCTTAGGGCCTTGCTAAGTTGCTGAGACTGGCTTTGAACTTGCAATCCTCCCACCTCAGCTTCCCAAGTGCTGGGATTATAGGCGTGTGCCACCGCGCCCAGCCTATAATATCCATATCTTATATGTCTTATTGATTATTCTGAGATCCTTGTCCAACTACACTTTCAATAGGAAAAGGAAAAATAGGGTAGATACTTCAGCCTTGTTGAAAGTCTGTGTGGCATCATGTGACAAACATGCTTCTACTTGCAGTGGATAAAATGGTGGTCCCAGAGTACATTATGGTTAGATATTTATTGATTGCCTCTATACATTGAGTGCTTTTTAATATGTCATCTCATTTTAATCCTTATGTTAATGTTATGAATTTGGCTATTATTTTACTTGTTTTGCAAATGAGGAAAATCAAACTTAGAAACTTGAATGCTTTACCTGTTATTGCAAATAAATAACAAATGGTATTTGAACTTTGTTTTTTTCTGCCCTTCTTTAACTTTCTGTCATGCAGACATAGATATGTTAATATATTCATGGCATTATCTTTATATATTTAGGGATTATCAAACTAATTTAAATTAGTATTTTTTTAAAAAAATTTATATTTAATAAGTAGTTAGGACTTGAAATCACAAGATTATTAAAAATAAGCTGTAGTCCCTTTGCAGATTTGGAGTTGTCTTTACATGTCTAAGGCACGGTTATGATGGACCATCTGATAAGCATAATCAGTTGCACCTGTGATATTGACCTCTGATGGCTTCTGCTATAACTGAAAGGATGATCCATTCAACCTTTGAACTCCACATTGTATGACCAGTAAAAATTATTTTAGATCATAGTCTTGGTCTAAACCAGGCCAAGTTAAAACAAAGCTTTTATTCTATCATTTCACCTCAATGACGAATGTAGAATAGTAAGACTCATAGAAACTAGAATGGCAATTGCCAGTTGCAGGAGGAAGGAGAAACTGGGGAGTTTTTAATGGGCATAGAGTTGCAGTTTTACAGGATGAAAGTATTCTGGATATTGCCTTTACATGTGAATATACTTAACAGTACTGAAATTACAATTAAAAAGAGTTGAAGACACTAGATTATGTTATATGTATTTTACCTCAAAAATAACAACAGAATCTTTGATGATTTATGATACAAATGAAGTTCATTTATGTGGTGTTTTAAGGACATATTACTTACTAATTTATTCTTTATATTTCTTTATTCACAGTGATCTGCAGCCCTGGATCTTATAATCCCCGTGATGGAATTCACTGCCTTCAGTGCAACAACAGTATGGTATATGGAGCAAAAGCATGTGTGTAGGACATTATCTTGAGTTATTTGGTGGTTTATTAAATATAAAAGTATATTTTTGAAATATTGATATATAATAAATCACTATTATGCTAAAATTAAATAATCATATTTTACAAAAAAATGGCCTCATCATTTTAATCAAACGCAGTATGTCCAAATACTTTGTGTGAACATCCTGTTATCTTTATCCATGAATGCTAAACCTACATATGACTTCAGAATATCTCTTATATCACTGTTTTAAAAATAGTTTCAAATATACTGTATTAGGTAAGCCCAGAAGATTTTTCAGGACTTTAAAAAAAATTCCATTTTATCTTTACTATATATTCACTGGACTCAGTCACCACATTTTTTATAACTTTCATTTCAGCTTGTTTCATTCCTTTTATTTAATTTTATGGAACTGTAGCTATTCTAGTTCACCCTTCATAGTTCAAAGCCAGTTTTAAAGCCTGTATCTTATTATTGCAGTTGTTAGCCTCTTTAGTATGAGACCTAGTCCCAACCACACTGTGGGATTTGAAAACATAGTTCAATGTGGCTATCTTAAACTTCCATTTTAAAGTCTCTTAAATTACCTTCTTGATATTTCAGAATGGAATGGAGAAATCATTGCTTCCCTAAATTAACATTTGAACTTTCACAGTAGAGACTGAGATACTTCTTTCCCTGATAACCTTTAGAAAAAGAATGTCATTACAAATTTTATTTCATTTACTTCAGTATTAAAAATGAGTATTATGTGATAGTTATTACTGATACCACCACTAATATTTATCTTCTCTCACACAAGGATGCTATATTTGAATATGAAAAATTACCAAAAGTTTAAGTACCAGAAAAATATATAAATAACTTAAAAAATGAATAGTTTCTCTCAATTTCCTAATTATTGTCTGACTTAAATTTGTATCTTTGTTCTAGAACATTCTCTGTTTTGTTCTTCATTTTTCCTTTCTTAAAAGGACATAAATATTTGTACATATCAAATAACACAAATGGGATGTAGGCACAAGTGGGAAACGCATTGGCAGAAAAAGTATTAACTCTGGGAACTTTTAACCTCGATAAAACAGACTAATTAGTGACTAAGTGCATTGTCCGGCCATCCTATGGACAAATATTACCCTGGAATTCTTATACAAATAAAAGCAAAAGGTAAATTACCTGTGGTTGTATTTTGTTGTTGGCTCTGGTAGTGTTTTTTTAATCCCTTTCATTATCATGATGTAATTGTTTTGATATAGTTTCATAGAGTTTTTTTCAAATGCCTTCTTTCCTCTGGTAAGTAATATATTGAGCATTATTACACTACTGGAGTGAGTTATTGTTCTTCACTACATAACAAGTGTATAAAATGACAAATTAGATATATTCTTTCCTTATTTTTTACTCCTTAACCCTGGCTAACTTTATTCTGTTATTTGAAATTTTAATTAACATGTTTTTCTGACACATAAATAGTTATCACATAAGTAGTTGGTCAGACTGGGAAGGCAGAGGCAGAGTTGGGATGGCAGTGGTAAGTCATGGAGGTCAGACTCTGTCTTGAAGACACAGGTGATCTGAGTAAGAGTTGACAAAGAGTTAGCGGGAGATAGGAGTAAGTTCAGCATTCTTAGCTTGGACAGGCAGACTGGAAATGAACCTTCACAAATTCAAAGTGTAGAACAAGATAAGATGAAAGCATGAGTCCAGGCAGAGAACAGTTGGTAGAAATTGAAGCAAAGGAAGAATAAAGAAGAAAGGGAGACATTAATTACTTCATGTTCCTGTTTCCCTTGGTGAAATGTTTTTGATTTATTGTATTGTATTTATTTTAGTTGGTTGTGTATTTTTCTTTCACATTCAGTTATACTAAGATGTTCCTGGTTTCATAATCTTCATAGGATAGAGTTAAGTGCTTAATCAATTAATTAGTAGATATTTAAAATCCTTTGAGTAAAAATACTTCAATAGCTAAGACAAAAGTAGCTTTTGTTATAATGACAGATAAATTATTGAAAGTTGTTTAAAGTTATGACAATGAGTATGATAAAAATTATAAACTAATCTGAGAGATTATTGTCATAAATCAGCTTTTGTTGAATATCTTTACTTGCATCAAAATATTTTACATTAAAAAATCTTACATTTATATAATGCCTTAATTTTTACAATATTCCTGAAAATTATATTGCCTAATATTTTTACCCACCTCTGAAGTTAGAAAGGCAAATATTATTCCCATTTTGTGTTTATTAGATTTTTTCTCACTATTAATATGTAATATATGTTCATTTGGCAATATATGAAAACATCCTTAACAAATTTGGTCCACTAATCTCACCTTTTGAAAACTTTCCTAAGGAAGTATATCAAATATCAGGTGAAATATTACATTCAATGGTATTAATTGCCACTTTTATGTAGTAATAAAAAGGAAATTATTGTAAGTGACCTACAAGAGAGAAATGGTTGAATAAATTATGTTGTTTTCATATAAGAAAATGTTACTGAGCCATTAAAATCACATTTCCAAATTAAAATAATTAGGATGATATATGTAATTTATTGATTTATCTGCACTATTATTATCTGTATTGTTTAGATTTTTTTAAATGCACCAAAATGTTAACAATGAGAATGTCTTATTGTAATAGGATCATGTGTGACTTTTTCACGTGTTCTGTTCTCCAATTTTCTTCAATGAAATAAATTACTTTCAAAATCTTGGAAGCAATAAATGTAATTTGAAAAATTAAAGTAGTAGAAGTTTAGAGAAACATTACTGCTTATCTCTTTAGAATCAATTCATTCTTCCCCTTCTTCCTATCACAGCACCGGTGTGCTTACTTCAGGCAGTGTTCTTTTAAGTTAGTCAGCACGTGGTTCCCCTGGCCATTGCTTTCTTGTAGCCTTGAAGTGAACCCATTTGAGGAGGAAACCTACACTCAGACTCCTGTGTACATGGGGATTACAGGCATGTACCACTGTACCCCCAAAATTTCCTACTTTTGTGTGAACTTTTTATTCATCCTATATGTACCATTATGGAGCCAGAATTACCTTAATATTATGCTATATGTCTTTACATAGAATTGTATTGGTTTCACTCATGTAATTTGAATGACTTCAAAATTTTTTGTCCAGCAAAAATAGTATAATACAGTTAAGTATTTTTAAATGTTAGTTATGTTGCTTACACAGTTTCTCTGTTATATGTAGTATTATAATTGACATCGTCATGAAAATTCTGTGGCATTTTAAAAATCTTCCTGATGAATATGCAAAAGTAGAATTGCTAGACTTAGATATTTTTAATCCTCTGGATAATTTGACACATTATTTACTAAATAATTATTCCAATTTATAGTACCACCAGTGATATATCAGAGCTCATATTTCACTGTTCCCTCTCTGATGTCATTTTAAAGATTATTATTTGATAGATGGGAAGTTTCCCATATTTTCATTTTTTAATACTAGTGAATTTGAAATTTTTTTAATATAATAATGCTGCTGCTGTTGCTAATGATAGTATTTACTGAGTGCTTATTATAGTTTTGTTAGAAAGTCTTCACATAGATTTGCAGTTTGCCAAACTGAGTTTGTTTTGGGGGGTGGGAACCGGGGTTTGAATACAGGGGCACTTGGCCACTGAGCCACATTCCCAGCCCTATTTTGTATTTTATTTAGAGACAGGGTCCCGCCTCACTTTTGCTGAGGCTGCCTCAGCCTCCAGAGCCTCTCGGATTACAGGTGTGTGCCACGTCATGAGAGCCAAACTGATTTTTTAATATTCTCATTTCACATATTAAAAATATGAGTCATGATAATTAAATGATTTCCCTCATTTACACAACTGCTAATTTGTGACGATGGTTGCAGCTTCAACTTGGTTTTGCTGCACATTACCCAGAGCCCTGACTCTGGTCTCTCTTAGGTAATACAGTGGCTCTGTGTGTCCTGACCTCTGGCCATTTCGGCTCTTCTCCTTCATTACTAGCATAGCTTCTGTGTTCATGGTTGCAGGTGCTTTTAGGTCTCCAGGCACTTCATTTGCCTTCCATTCAGATTAAAAAAAAAATGGAAATACAAACCCATCATAAGATTTTTACATTATCTTTAGCAGAATAGTGTCACAGGCCATTTGACACTATAAAGGAGACTGGTAATGGATAGATTAATTTTGGTCTCTTTAATACAGAAAAGGAGTAAAAAGGGGGCATTCCCTTTAACTAACCTGCATTTATACATACCCTTCATATTAATAAATTCTATATGTAGTATGCTCATTCTGTCCCCCATGTAATACAACTTCAGACTCTCACTCAGTTACTTTATCCAAATTGCATTTCAGAGTCATGGGAAATGTGTAGAAGTTTCCACAAACTCCAGGGTCTCTGTGTTCTACACAGTATGCATCCAACCAACCTAATAGAAAATGGAGAAAAAGGAAGGAAATAACTAATTGAAAACTCCCATGCAGGAAAAGAAGGAAAAAGAAACACCTCTTAGTCACCAGCCAAGTGGACAAGTGGACAAAAAAAAAGTGTGATCTTTCTCAAACCACAACATCTCTTCCGCTCTCTTTGCTATGAACTTTCTCGGTACCTTGGACATAACTACTTCTGCATCAACTGTTTCATCAACAGCAGAATCTTTGTTAAAGGCTTTGAATATGTTCATGTGTGCCTCCAAAACATATTACAAAAATTGTTCTTGTATCACTCTATGACTTTTTTCCTTGCTGCAGAAATGTTTCTGATGGCATTTAGAATTGTTGAAAACTTTCCAAAACTTGTGACGCATTTGGTCAGATTCATTCAACAGCCTCTGCAAATGTTTGGCTTAAATAATATCCTTTGAATACAGCTATTGCATCTTAGTGCATTGGTTGAACAAGTGTGAATGTGTTATAACCTTTATATTAGGATACACATCAAGGATCTGCTGTAGATGCCCTGAAGCATTGTCTAAGATCAGAAAGATCATGAGTGGTACATACAATATTCTATTGCCTATGTAATAAAATGGTTCAAAAACCATTCTTCAGACAATATTGATATCCTCCAGGCTTCTGTGGCAATAATAAATGGAAGCATATGCTTGCTCACATTCTTGAGTGCTCTAGGGTTTCAGATTGGTAAATTAGGAAAGGTTTTAATTTGAACCCTGCAGTATTTTCACCCAAAAGCAGTATTACACCATCTTTGAATGCCTTGAATCCTGGAATTTTCTTGGACTCCTCATGAATGTATGTACACTCCAGCATATACTTTCATAAAAAGCTCATTTCATCAAGATCAAATTATGTGTTCTGGCAAATAATTCTCATCTGCAATAATCCTATGCAGCCCTTACTGAAAAGCTTTGACACTTTGAGTGTTGTTTCTTGCTGCCTTACCATTGAACTTCACATTATGAAAGTTACGAAATTTGCAACATGGAACAACCCAGGCCCTGCTATAAGCATTTACATATATGTAGTATCATTTGCCCACTTAGAGTATCAAAGACTTCTTGGCTTAGCCTGCTGTTAGGTCATCCTAACAGCATCTCTTTTGCTCTTCTTAGAGCTTTCTTTCATCTGAGCCTATTGGCAAATCTGGGATCTATGAAAGGCAAAAAGGAAACAGGGAACTCTGTAATGTACTTCCTCAAATTCCATGGTCCTAAAATGATAGTTGCCTTCTTACAACCTTCAGAATCTTCTTATGCTGCTTTTAGTGCTATGTGCAGAATTTTTAGTAGTCAAAGGGAGGACCTGGGAGGAATAGCACTACACTATCTTGACAAAATCAGGAGTCTCCCATCATGTAATTCTAATATCTTCTTAACATCTGCAAAGCCTCTAGCCCCCTTTCTATGCCTAATGTTGGCTGTTTATGCCTTCTCTTCCATTTTTTCCTTGACATGAAGATCAAGAACTGAAAAAAAAACTTCACTATTGATAGAAGATAATCACTAAAAGAAATACCAAAGAGAATTCCTTAGGCAGAAAAAAAAATAGATTTGTAATGGAAAGTAAAAGAAGGACTAAAACCCAACAAAATGGCAAATGTGTGGAATATAATAATAGTAATTATTCAGATTCAAAATAGAATTAATGAGAAGAACACTAAAGTCAACTCAAAATGGATCAAAGACCTATGAATTAGAACAGAAACTTTGCAAGTGGTAGATGGAAACATGGACTCACTCCAACATATTGGCACAGGTATTGACTTTCCTAACCGCTGAAGCTCAAGAAATAAAACCAGGGATCAGTAAATGAGACAGCTTGAATTAAGGTTTGCACAGCAAAGGAAATGAGCATAAAGATAGAGTATACAGAATATAAAAAATCTTTGCCACTTACTACTCAGACTGGGGATTAATATACAAAATATGTAAAGAACTCAAAAAATTTAACACCAAAAAAACCCCCCTGAAAACCCAATCATTAAATGAGCAAAAGAACTAAACATTTCTCAGAAGAAAAACAAATTGTCAATACATGGGAAAAATATTCACTATTCCTATTAAACAGGGAAATGCAAATCAAAACTACATTAGGATTTTATCTCATTCCAGTTAAAATGGCAATCGTCAAGAATACAAAAAATAATAAATGCTGGCAATGATGGGAAAAATGTTCACTCGTACATCGTTGGTGGGACTGTAAATTAGTACAACCACTTTGGAAAGCAGTATGGAGATTCCCTCGAAAGACTAGGAATGGAATACCACATGACCCAGCTATCCTACTCCTTGGTATTTATTGAAAAAAACTAAAATCAGCATACTGTACTGTCACAAGCATATCGTTCATAGCAACACAATTGAATACATAGCCAAGTAATGGAACCAGCCTAGGTTTTTATTGACAGATGAATGGATAAAGAAAGTGTGTATACACACACACATACACACATGATGGAGTGTTAATCAGCTATAAAAAAGAATGCACTTATGGCATTTGCTGGCAAATGGAGTATTTTAATCAATTTTTTCATTGTTCTGACCAGAAGATCTGACAAGAACAAATTAGGAGGAAAAGTTTGTTTTGGCTCAGTTTTAGAAGTGTAGCCCACAGTTGGCTGACTACATAGCTCTGGGATCTAGGAGAGGCAGAACATCATGGCAGAAGGTTGTGGCAGAGGAAAGCAGCTCAGAATATGATGACCAGGAAGCAGAGACCTCCACTCACCAAGGATAAAATTTAAATCCCACAGGCACACCACCAGTGATCTATCTCCTCTAGACACACCCTACCTGCTTACAATTGCCACCCAGTTAATCCATATCAGTGGATTAATCCACCAATTATGCTATACCTCTCATAATCTGATCATTTCATCTCTGAACCTTCTTGCATTGTTCTTATATATAAGCTTTTAGGGAACACCTTATATCTAAACCATAACAAATAGAACTGGAGAACATCATGCTAAATGAAATAAGTCAGATAGTCAAGGATCCAGAATTTTCTCT
The DNA here is from genome assembly GCA_020662805.1 of Glaucomys volans. Classification (NCBI taxonomy): domain Eukaryota; kingdom Metazoa; phylum Chordata; class Mammalia; order Rodentia; family Sciuridae; genus Glaucomys; species Glaucomys volans. The sequence goes on from JAJEJO010000661.1 coordinate 273,496, forward strand.
CATAGGCAGAAGCTAGACCAAAATAAGAGAAAAAAAAAAAAGTGTGGGGTGTGGAATTCCATGACAATAGAAGGGAGATCAATGTAGGGGATTAAGGGAAAGGGAGGAGGGATGGGAAAAGAGAGGAACTACTGAATGAAATTGACTAAATTATGCGACGTACATATGTGAATATACCACATGAATTTCACCTTTATGTGTATCTATAAATCACCAATTAAAAAAACCAATAAGTAAATAGAAGGAAGATCAGTAGAGGAAGGGGACCAGGAGGAAGAAGGAGGGCATGGAAAAGAAATATTAGGGACTGAAATGGAGTGAATTTTATTCCATGCTTATGTTATGTCAAAATGAACACCACTATTATGTAAAACTATAATGTTCTAATAAAAACTTTTTAAAAAGTATCAGTAAATATTAACCTTGTTAAGTTACAAATGTATACTATGACCTTTAAGGCACTCATTTTGTATATGGTATTCTAGGTTGATAGTTTTTTTCCTTCAGCATACTGGAAATTTTCAACCAATTTCAGATATCCATGGTTTCCTTTGACATTCCTTGGTAGTATAATTGTTTTGTCTGAAATTTGTGTCCTGCAGCTGCTTCTGAGATTTACATTTTTTTCTTAGCTTCTCTGTAGTTGGCCACTTGAGAACTCTTCATTGCATTGTTGTCTTTCATCAACTTTAAAAGATTATCAGCCATTGTCTTTTCAACTATTTTCTGCTCCATCCTGCCCTTTTTCACCTTCTGGAACTTCAACTAACTACATTGTTTTCTCTCATGCATTTTCTTTCTGTGCTGCTTTTGATCTGTCTTCCAATTCACTGTTCTCTCTGAAGCTGTGTCTATTTTTGAGGTTAAACCTATTCAACTGAGTCTTTAAATTCAGCTGTTGTTATTTATACAATTCTTACTGCATTCTTCTCAGTTTTGCTTTATCAGTTTAAATTTCTAATCCTCTGCTGAAATTTCCAATTTTTTACCTGTAGTCCTTGAATACATCTTATTTATATCGGGGTATCATTATCCCATCATTGGGAGATCCTGTGTTTCTGTTCCTGTTTGTTCTATTCTTTATTTTTGCTCCTTGCTCCTGTGTGTCTCTTTAGCTTTGATGATGTGTAAGATACTGTTCTTGAAAAATGTTTATAATTAATTTAGGACCAAAGACATTCCTGTCTCCTTCCAGAGTGGAGTCTAGAGGCACCAATGAACTGGGATTACTATGACCTAGTTTCAGCAGTTGAGATTTTCTGGGGTAATCCACTGATTCAGAGATGGGTTTCAGTTCACAGGAGGCTTGGTTCATCCTCAGATCACCTGCAGTCCATGGGGGTCATAAACTGAAATACAGGAAGGTTACCAAGGCCTCATCCTTAGAGTACCTTGACTTTAAATTTTGCCACTGTTAACTCTTGAAATATCAAAAAGTGCTCTTCAGTTCTTCAGCACACTATTCCAAGTAGGAGATACATTCCAGGCAAAAATGCTCAGAATGCCAGGTTGAACTTGAATTTGAGGTTTTCCAGGTTCTTGGTCTGATGGGGTTTTTTTCCCCTAAGTTTTGAGTTTTCTCTTCAGGAAGAAAGACTTACTACCTTCCAGTTTTACCAGTTGCCCTTGTCAGAAGAATTCTTCTAAATTATCCCATCTTCTATCTCAGGTCTGTGACATGCTTAGCTTTAAAAAGGAAAATTTTTGGTTTTTATTTTTTAAGACTTTCTCCAAGCTACAGCTGAAGAGTGTTTCCATAAAAATAATCCAAATTTAAGGTATTTATTTACCATTAGTCCATATTTCTAGAAACATACGTAGTTTAGTGATCATTACATTTACTTTTGAAATGACATTAAAAATGTATGATCTGTCAAAATGTATAAATGTATTCTACTGTCACATACAATTAGAACAAATATAATAAAAAATTTTAAAAATATATGATCACAGTACCATGATTATATTATAGGTCTGACTCCACTGTAAAGCTCTGTCCATCTTTCATTCAGATAACAGAAACAAAAGTTATATATCTGAGTAAGTCTTAAACATGCTATTTAAATACAATATATTCAGATATATTCAAAATATTTGAAGCATTGTTAGTATTGTAAGACATTTTATTGATCTTGTTTAAGTATTTTAAAAGGCTAAAATATATTGAAAAACTCTCTTAAATGTGACTCTACCTGAATCGGCAAAAATCCAATTTAATAAATATTTTATTTTGTAAATCAGTTCAACACATATACCCATTCAACCACACATACAAATTGGGTCTGATATATAAATTCAGCTCTATATAAAATTAAGGTGTTAAAAAAACACTTTTTTCTGCCATATGTACCATGTAAATGGAATAAAACTAAGATATGTAAATCATATATCTTAAATTTAAACATGAGACTAGAGTATAAAAAAATGAGCCCTAATTTGTTTACTTGTTCAGAATCTTCCAAATATTTTAATTTCAACCTTCTCATATTTCCAATATATTAAGTAATAAAAACTTATATAGACCTTGAGTTTTATAAAAATTATCTGTTCTAGTCTGTGTTTTCAAATAGTCACTTGTTTAATCCTCTCAGGAAGTGATTGATGCTCCTGTTCCCATTTTACTAATGTGCAATCTTGAACTGCACTAAATAAGCAACCAATAAGTAGTAAACTGGGGGTAGAACCAGACCACCAAAGGCCAAAATCTTTACCAAATTATATTGAATCAGAGATTGCAAATGTCTGTTCAGAAAATTTACGACATAAATGGATGTTCCAGCCTTTATTTCTAGAGATTGTGATTTTATGGATATGGAGTAAAACATACTTACTTAGCCTTTAAGCTCCTAATCTCTCTACTGGGATCCATACCAATCCATCTAACCAAGAGATTCCCACCATTGTTTCCTGAAAACATTATGGACATTCACTTTCAATTAATTTCCTCTCCTCTCTTCTCCTAACCTGCATTTCCTTTGCTATCTTGAATAAGAGCCCAATATTCTCCACTGGTCAGATACACAGGAAAAATGGTAATTAGCAATTTATTTATTGTTATCCTTGGTAGATAATATTGATGTCTGATCAACTTGTATAGAACGTGAATACTTTCATCACTGAACTTAAAAATATATCATTTTCACAGCTTATAGAAAACTGTAATTCATAAATGTAATAAATGCATTCATTTAGTTTTTCCTATAATACTTTAAAAATTAAAACAAAACTGATATCTGCTGCATGATAGAACATCACATATTTGGTAAATCATGTCATTTAAAATGATTTGTTTTTGAATTTTCAAATACTATGTCTATGGAATAAGTATTTAAAATGTTTTAACAAATCATAAATAATAGCACAAATATGTATGTATATTTATACACATGCTTATAGCTATGCACAAATAGTTATCTAGACTTATGTAGCTATAGTTACATAGACAAATTAGAATGACAAAGTCCAGAGAGTATAATCCTCCTCATCTCCCATCCACTTTTCATTGCTTAATGTCCAGCTGACTTTGGTTTCTGATCTAAAAGGAATTTCTAATCAGTGATTATCACTTCATTTGTCTTTTGTTTTGATCAGACCCCACTATGTTTATATCTGCTTTTCAATTCCAGGAATCCAAAGGATACTTGTTTAGCCATTTATATAAATACATGCATTTATAGAAAGAAAAGCTTCCAGTTGGAAAATGTAGGTAATTCTTTTCTCACTCAAAAGCAATTTTTAAAATTATTTTCCTTGTTAATTTTAAGAAGGGGACTAAGTATTAAATTTTTTGAGTTTATAAATCATACTGTTTCAGTGTTTCTATCACATCTTAATATCTCTTAATATCTTCATTACCCTATGTTTTAATATTTCCATATCCAAAATTAATTACCCCATTAACTTTCTCTCTTGATTACCATATAACATTGTTAGCTCTTTCACGAATACTTTTGCTTTGTATTGTACTAAATAAGCCTGTTATGTATCTTTTAAAGATATCTAGGTTCTTGACTTAGAGGACCCATTCTGATTCTCATGTAAGGGCTGCTATTTTTAACACATGTATATACATGTGTAGGTATATATATGTGTATATTTAAGGTATCAATTGGCCATAATCAATCTATAAACCACAGAAAAAGATAGGAAATAATGCTTTTTGTGTCAAGCACCTTTATTGCAATGATGCCTTTTTTAAAATAGGAAAGTATTTTTTGAGAGAAAATAGGACCAGTGGGTATATGGCCACTGTTGTTATAGGGAACCTCCCTGTCCTCCAGCCATGTCCACCATCACTGTCTTTTTCGTTTGTTTGATAGGGGACAGTTTTTGTTTTTGTTTTGAGAAATAACAGACACTTTGAAATCACAAACATCATTATGTAACATGGCCAGATTGCTTTTACAATTAATTTGTATTAATTAAACTGAAATTTATTAATTTTAAAGAATACACACACACAGAGGCTATATAAAGTAGGCACTTAATTTTTTTTTTTTTTTTTTTGGTACTGGGGATTGAACCCAGGGCCACTTGAAAACTGAGCCACATCCCAAGACCTTTTAAATATTTTATTTTGAAACAGAGTCTCAGTCAGTTGCTTAGGGCCTCACTAAATTGCTGAGACTGACTTTAAGCTCTCGATTTTAAGCTCTCGTTCTGCCTGCCTCAGTCTCCCGAAGCTGTGGGGATTACAGGCATCTGCCACTGCATCCAGTTGTACTTAATATTTTTTAAGTCACTGATACCATCTAATATTAACTTCATAATTTTGTCACTATCTGCTGTATATCAGGAGGTAGCAACATTTTGTATACAATTTTAAATGTCAATATGTTAATGACTTTAATGCAAAAGTTCAAAATGACATGCAGTACTGTCACTTTCTTTTATTAGTTTATGGTCTTCAGTGGGTATGCAAGACCAAGAACCCTATGGGCTCTAAGACAGAACATCACTTAACCACCCAGATCTAAACTATATTTGATACATAGAATGTACACAGTAAATATTTATAGAATGGAATAAATGATTGGATAAGGTTAGCAGCTGCTCACCTAGAAAAACAGTGCTATCCATACTAACCCTGAGTACAGTGGAATTTTCTGGGATTGGAAACCAGTGAGAATTAGCCTCAGTCCATCAATAAAATTTGGACAAGAAACCCAGCAGGGGCTAATTTTCTCATTGAAATGGCAGAGTTGATAAGAGGAAAAAATCAGATAAGAGAATTTAAAATTGTAGAGTTTGTCATGATTATTACCTAATAAATGCAGTTTATTCAGCTTCAGGAAGCGAATACGATTCATAACATCATATGTTCTAAATTTCAGTACAACAAAAATGGCTAAACAAGAACATATAAAGCACTACTGATGGTTTAGAATAATTTTAACAATAGATCTAGATAGTTAGGAATCAAAATACATGAAAGAGTAGAGAGGTTCACAGGATTTTTATGAGAAGCTACATTGTACTTTAGCAAGTATCAAGAGTGCCATGGTTGAATTGGGAAAATATGTTGTTCATTCTGTATATTTCTGGGGAGTTGGATGAAAGAGTAGTTTTGAAATTCTAATTTCTAGCATCCCTGATCTGAAAGCAAATGAACAGACTTCAAATCAAAGACTCTGGTGAAAAGCAAAGTCAAGTTCTTAATCCCTTATTTACTAGACTGAATCTTGAGGCTGTTTCTAAACTTCCTCTTGAGCTTGTATTTACCTTTCTGCAAAGGGGACAGTGTTACCCAGTATTTGTGGTAATCCTGAGGTTAGAAGTATACCATAGTTATTGGCTCATGATGTATATTTATTGATGGCCTAAAAGCAGATGTTTTAAAAATATGAAGGCATATTGTATGTTTTTCACTTTTCTGCCATTTTAATTGTGAGAATTACATGCTAAGGAAGTGAATAATCCCTGAAAACAAGTAGAAATTAAAATATAATTGTATTTGTTTCAAAACGTAAATATAATGAAAATTAGAAGATGAATATTCTCACAAATTTATTTGGAAACAATTCTGCCTGAAATTTAAATTCCAGGAATTAAGAAAATAAGAAACATTAATTAAGGAAATTTTCATAGCTATTATGAAAATTTAAGTAAAATTAGGAAATGTTTCTAGTTACTGCAAATTGAATTAGAAATTAAGGTGGTAATATTTACAATTGTCTTTAGTTATCAGGTTGCATCAATAACATCCTCAAATGACATCAGGTATTTTCTTGAATTACTTTTCATAACTGTGCCTATATAAGTCTATGGCTCAGCCATAGACTTTATGTACTTTTGTGAACATAACAGGTAGGGGTGAAAGAGCATATATTTCTTGGATCGCAAACAGCCCATGAACCAAATATTTGGAACACAGTTTCATTTAATTTTTCATGTTTTTAAAACTGCATGAACACTCTCAGCCTGATTGCTAGTGTCACCTAATATTCAATGGGATTTTTTCACTTAAAAATTAGGCGTTCGGACTTAGTTTCTTTCTGTGTGGTTTTTTTTTTGTTGTTTTTTTTTTTTTTTGTGTGTGTGTGTATGTGTGTGTGAGAGAGAGAAAGAGAGAGAGCACTAAAATAATAGCCAATGCTTGGCAAAATTCATAGTAAAATTTGACATTGTGGTGACAACCATCACTTTTGAGTACTTTTCCAGCAGGCTAAGGAAACTGTTATATTTCTTCATAGACAACTCATTTTATTGATTTATTTTATCAGTTCCCTATATACCTCTTGAGGTGTTTGTTATATAGAAAAATTACAATGGGAGGAACTTTCAAAATCAAATGTTTAAGATAAGTGTGTTTTAGAAACTGAAAGTAAACAAGTAAATATCAAAACTGTAAACAAGAATTATTTTATCATTAATAGGTATGTGTCTCTTCAGTATAAAACATTTTCTTCAGCACCAGAACTTTGCTCCAAAACCAATTTTTTTTCCTGACTTCATCAGAAATGGCCAGTGGTTACCATAGTTCACTCTAAACTATTACAATGCAACATTGGGGAATTTGTTGTGTTCCAGGTCCTGGATACTTGAGATCTGCAAGTTAAGTGAGAGACCAGAAGACAACAGGGAAGGCAAATGATAGTGGGAAGTTATATCTCTCTGTCTTAAGCAAGTACCTATGTATTAACAGATTGAATTCAATTCAACAGGCCTTCAACATAAAGATACTAGGTGAAGTTTGGGCAGCTGAATATCCCATAATGTAAATTAAATTTACAAATAATAGAACAAACACATAAGGTTAACTATAATGCAAAATATATATTATTTTTAAACCATATGCTAAAGCAAGATACCAAGAACATAGAGTGATGATTCAATTAAAGACCACAGAAGCTGTATTATAAGCAATGGCTCTATTGCTATACATTGAAGAAATTGCTACTATCTCAACATGCTAAGAAGGATCCATGAAGCAAAATCTGGGGAATAATAGACTGTTGTCAGATTAGGATCTGGACCTTCAGCTAGCAGTGGTTTGGGTCCTGGTGTAGACCTGAGCCTAATTATGAAGATAGTAGTCTACTGTACTGAGGAGTTTGGCTGTAAACTTCTGTGTGCAATTTGGAATCCTCAAAATAAAGAATTCAATTAAAAATCAGATCTTTGTTTAGAATACTAAAATAGTAAAGAGGTTAGTTTTGAGTGAAGAATTGGTGTTAAGTAGGCTCTTTCATCTCCACTGTAGAACAGTGAGAACTAGAACTTTGGAAGTGTAGCTGGAATGCAAAAAAGCTATGTACTGTAAAAATGCTTTTATATCAGAATGAATGAATTGCTCTCTAAATATAATTATTCAGGATAACTATTTACTGCATCAGTCATTGACAGATGCTGCTAGTGGGAAAAAATAAAGAGTGAGTAGGTACAGTAAGAAGTTAAGGTTACAAATTATATTGGCCAAAGAAAGCACAGAATATGTCACCAGTGGTGCTTATTTGTATTTATGATTCTTCCCAGTATTCAGATGGAATGCTATCTAGATTACTTTTCTTTATTATGTTGTGTTGGAGAAAAAGCCTGACTTTAAACAAACCTAAAAGTAAACTTGATTTCTTGCCTACTGAAGCAAATGTAGTAAATTACTAATATTGGTAGTCCATGCTTTATGTCTAAAATTTTGTTTTCTGTATGTTGAAAGAGTGTCTATTTAAAATAATGGACTTAATTTCCAGCAATGCTTGTTTGAAATAGTGTATATTGTATGTTTGCAATGAACATATACCTTAAAGAAACATTTCACTGCTTGAACTCTAAACCAAAAATAGAAAGTATATGAATTTTCTGAAAATTTTAAGACTTTAAAATATTGTATACATACAACATTATGCTGGGGAAGTGGATAGAAGCACTGCTCAAACATACTGTATTCATAATGTCACAAACTTAAAAATGGAAGAGAATTCCTTAATATGTTTTATTACACAAGCTCTGATATGTAAATATTAAAAGGTTATGAGTGATCAAATGAAAATTAGGTTACTGCATATAAACTCATTATCAAGTATACTCTGGCCTCTCCATCTTACCAAGTATAATACCACTGGGGGGCCTTGCCACATGGCTCTTATATCTAATGTATTTTGTACCCAAGAGTGACATATACTTTTTGAAAATATTTTACCTAAGACTTCTGTGAAATGCAAATGAAAGTACTGAAAAGCTCACCCCAAAAGGAAATATGTCCTATGACTGAAAGATACTTGAAAACTTCTGAAATATCAGACATCATTTCCAGAACAACTCTATGTTTTACATAAGTAGCTTCATATAGGAGTTTGAAATAAATTCATATATTTGTAAGCATAATTTCCTTTTTTATTTGAATAAATCATCTAATAATTATTTGATATTTGTAAAGCAAGCCTGTGGGAATTTGAAGAATTATGGCTTTCCAAAAACTTCTGTACTTGAATTCTGAGGCTATTTTAATACTATGTTCAAACCATTATATTCTGGAACCAGATAACTTAGGCTCATACTGTCCTCTTTTTATTATGTAGTTATTGATCATGCTTATTGAGTAGAACATTTAATTAGTGAAGATCTCAGCAAAGAATTCTGTAGGAACAGAGGAGATGAAAAGCAAAAGTCTACCTGAGATAGCTATGTAGGTGTGACAGCATGAATTATCTGCAAGAAGATGAATAGCTTTTGTTCAACAACAATGCAGATCATTCCATTATTATTTAGTATGTGCAATGTCATTCATCCAAATTATGCCATGTTTGGTGTATATACTGTTCCTTATGTGAAGAGACAAGTGAGGGGGTTGAAATGGAGACAGGAGGAGATATACTTCAGGGCCATAGCAGCCACTGATCTCCAGCCCCTAGCAGTGGTTGAGTGGTTGAGTGTGTCCCCAACCACTTTATACTGAGTGAAACTCAATTTCCCCATATGCTACTCTGTCCACTCTCTACACAACAAGATACTAGGTTTCCTGCAATTCTCCTAGCATTTAAGATTCTTAGCACTGCCATTGTTTCAGAGCTCATTGTCCACTTTGAGAGTGATTGTATTCCCAAGTGAAATAGGAAGACTTCACTTTGTAGACTGAGGCTCTAAACCCATTGTTTTGTGGGGAGAGAAAAGGTTACGTGTTTGCTGTTGGACATAGCTCAATAGTCCACCTGCCCAAGGGGTGTAGGATCATTTGTTGGCAAAATGGTAACTTTATATAACCTTATCTCAGAAAAACTACCATTGAATAATAGAGGAATAGCTAATATCTAGCAGTCTTTAATAATAAAAGTTTTAGAAAGCTGATCATACCTGAGAGCAATTAGCTAATAATTCCCCTGAGTATTTCATGAAATCTATGTGCATGTTAATATACTTGACTCCAGATGTTCTTTATAAACAATATGAGCCTATGTAAATGTACTGGTGATTTGGTTAGTGGTGGCTTCACATTTACTAAGGTTACAATATTTCAGCTGTTCACTGATGGCAGATGTACCAGTTTTCTTGAATATTATTTTTAATTAATGAATTTTTAATATAATGAGTGCCTTTTCCTTTTTTTTGTACTCTACACTCCTTTTAGCTTTTCTAATCACCATTTCATGGTCTTTAGTTTGACTCCTAACATAATAACATTAATTTTTTTTATTCCAACCGGCATAACTATGCCTGAGACCACAAGCATGTGAAGGTGAGAAACCACCTTCCTTATTTTGTAATTATAATCCTTTGTGCTAAATAGGTGCTTAATTCAGAATTTTGGAATAAATTAATCTATAGAAAAAGAACTTGTAAAGTTTAAAATAGTGATTTCAATTTTGCTTTTTTTCACCCTACACTTATTAAGACCCTGACTACCTCCATCAAAGTGCCAAGTGTTGATGTGATCCATATGGTGGAACTATTCTCCAATTACACTGGTCAGATCAGCAACACTGTGCATTGGCCTCTTTTGTTCCCTGTCCAAATGAAGAGGGAAAAAAAGTTGCTTTGGCATCATATATAAACACAGGATATTTTTAGAGTACACTTGACCTTCAGCTTTGTTTCAACATAATTGAACAAAAGAAATGCTTTCTCACTCTGCTCTTAATGACAGATGAATACAGGGCTACTATTCAGGATCTTGCTGTGTATATTATGGAGGATGGATGCTTTATTCCCATTAGCAATATGACCACACTGAACTGAGAGTGGTGGTATCTGTACCATGTTTACTTTTCAATTATACACTTGTACAGAATTTTCCTTAAATTTCCTCCAGATAATCAAAAGACTCTTCCATTTTGTAGCATGCTTCAGCTTGATGAAACAATCATACAAGTTTTCCAGCTTATCCTAATCCTCATTTTAGGAAATGGAATATAGTCATGCTTAGAGGGGAAGGTAACAAAAATGAAAATGAAACAGGTATGAATTTATTTATGGTCCACAACATAGGAGATCTGTAAGAAGTGGAAAGTGTATTAGTAATCTTTTATACCTGCATTTCCCAAATGGTTGAGAATGATCTAATAAAAGCAAAATGTTGTTGTAAGAAGGTAACATTATGTGAATTAGACTGTGTCTTCTAGGGATGAACATCAGATAGATGTCTGTAATGAAATAGAATTTGGACAAGGTTTCAATAGAAACCAGTCCCATTATGATCCATTAGTGGATACACTATTCTGTGTGAAGGTGTGAAGCGGGAGAGACAACCCTTAGCATCCCCATGTGATGCAATTAGAACTGACAAAGATATGCAGGTACACAGTGAGGACGGTTGACAACACAGCATTTTTAATCTGTATCTATAGAAAACATTTATATAAGCTCTCTAATAGAGGGATTATAGAAATACATTTATTATATAATAGTGTACTTTAGTGTACTTACTGTGAAAATAGCACATTTATTTAGAGAGGGATTTTATGCCCAAAGTTCTTGATGTTTTGAAATATATCCATTTCCTTCTCTTGCAGTAATTGTTACCAAGAAAAGCAAATGTACCAACCATTTTCCATGATTCCTTAGCAAAAGACTTCTCTTTTTGATTGATATTCCCAGAGTCATCTAGAATTTTCACATCAGTAAAATAGTCTAGAAAAATGTGAGAGTTTTTATATTGTAAAGTGTCTACATCTGCCTGCATTCATGTCTCGTGCACATGGCCTGCCGCTCAATTCTCCACGTTCCTTCTTCATAAGTACAGTGACATATGGTGCATTCATCAGTCTTTACTTCTCTGCCAGCTGGAATGACAGCAGTTTCTGCAAAGCAGTTTGGACCTGAAATGCAGAAGAACATTTTATACTAAGTGTGTGCATAAATATATAATCAATATAATTAGGTAATTAGCATTACAGTATATATTTTATTCACTCTTTTATGAAGGACAGTGAGAAAGTCATAACTTCAGTGAAATGAAGTACTCTCCCGTTTTCTTCTGAAATGAAGCCAATGTATTTAAAATTTTATGAGTGACAATGCTGTGATTTTCATTAACAGGCTATTCCATTTTGGGACCTTATATAGAGGCCACATTTGCAATCAAAGATTTAATTCATGCTAAGTAATTATAGGAAAAACATTATAATTAACTAAGACTTTCAGAGAACCAGTCATATTCCTCTTGACATTTTTAAGCAGAGCTCAAAGAAGAAAACTTCTTCAAACAGCATAAATTGATTATACTTTCCATATTTCCTTGAGCAGGTTTTCAAACTTTATCAGACATTTCAGTCACCTGGAAGACTGTACTAATCCTAGTTGCCTGTCCCACCCCCAGATTTTCTGACTTCCCAGGATTGGGATGGGGCCCAAGAATTTGCTTTGATAAGTTCTTTAGTTGATGTGGATACTGTTGGTTTGGGATCACACTATGATAAGCACCTTCTTAGCATGCTCCAGGAGTATATCTTCAACAATCTTCCATAAGAACTGAGGATCTCTGTAACTCAATTAACATGGATTATAACCTTGTCAAGCAATAAAGATATCACATCCACACTTCATGAGTAAAGTCAATTAGTGAAGAAAATTGGTATCAGAACAATTTCAAATGTGAGTTGAAACTAATTTTAAAAAATTATCAGCTTTATGTTGTGGTTCATACACTTACAACTGCTCTGCCTCCAAACCCCCCTCTAAAATTCAAACATAAGTAATCACTGCTGCCTAAATAAAGGCCCCATCCTAGAACTTTAACAGTTTGCCAAAATTCTCATTCTCTAAATTTCTTTGCTTCTAAAGTTTTTGAAAATGTGCTCACAACCAAAACATGTTTAATTATAATGGGTAAAATCATCAAAGACATAAAAAAGGTTCATCTGCAAAATATTTTGAATTAATCCAACAAAGTGCTAGAGTAAAAATCATTCCTTTTATACCTCTAAACAGTCTCAGTCACACTTTCTCATAGTTGTTTTTCAAATTAGCTCCAGAATGTTGTGCTTTGGACATACACATAGGTACACATGGGTCCCTTCTCCTTCCCTTGACTATTTTCTTCTGTTGAGACACTGCTGTAAAGTTCTGTCTGTGCTCTTATCCCTCAGACACCTCAAAGCCTTACAGTCATTCATCTGGAAATGACTCTCAAAATTTACTATCTCTTGAGCTCTGGTTTTGTGCTTCCAGAGAATAACTGTCAACACTGCCTGCTGATACCAGGTTGATCATGCCTAAGCCTTGTATCTTTTCTAGCTGACATCTGATGAGCTTTGTTTACATTAAAGACAACATTCATAAGCTTTGATAAATTTTAATACTTTAAACTCAAGATTCCTCCCTACCTGGTAGTCCCAGCATAATGCCCTGGCACTCCCTGAACATAGCCCTCTCCTGGCAACCTCCACATTTCAGCTACCACCTTCCTTGGTCTAGGATGAATCTTCCTCTGCTTTGTAAGATAAAAGACAAACAGTGCTACAGTGATCATTCAGGTGGGACTTACCTCGTGAAAGTGTTCCTAATCGGTCACACTGACCCTGCACAATATCTGGATGCCATGGATTTTACATTAGGCCTGAGCTCTCTGAAATACTTTTTTCTTTCTGTTTACCATCTTTCTTTGCAGAGTTTGAGAACACAATCTGCTTCCAATTCTTTAAAATATATGGCAGTGTGCTTTTCATGCCATGAATTGCTCAGGAAACCTGTATCCTTAAATATAGTTATTGAGAGGTCTCATCTCTAGGTAAATTTGGATTGAAAACCTGGTACTACCACTTAATGGTTAATCATGGACTAAATAAAGTTTTGTACCTTATGCCAAAGAATCTTGTGAAATAATAAACTTCTCATACCATTTTTAAATGCCAGCAAATATCCTTTCTTGAATTAATCTTATGCCAGTATTCATAGTCACTTCTAAAAATTTTTGATGATGATTAGTTTATCTAATTTTTTAATATCACTGTTAGTTTTTGGTCTTTATTTTTCAATGTCTTGCAACTAGTGCAATTTTTATTCTTTTTGATGATCAAATTACCTAAAATTTGACTAGAGGGAGGCCTGAACTTCAAGCTGGCTCTTGTGTCTTTTTGACATGCTTCTTTAATCCATAGGAGCATCTTTCATTTCTGAACCAACATGGTAGTTTGAGCTCATATTTTTCTAAATCTGAAATGAGCACTTTTTCCAAGGGACCCTGATTCCTTTCAGTGGAGAATATATTTAGGCCTAAGACCTGAATATTGTATGCATTTATTGTACTGGCCAGACACCATTTCCAGGCCCTCATTAGATATGGGCACAGATAGAAATGTTCATACAGACTTTTTAAATTGCAGATTCATAATATATAGTTCAAATTTTTTTCTTGTTTATATATATATGTATAAATTTCTCATCATGAAACATTAAATTTATCAGTTTTACTTATTTTTAATTTATCTGATAGATTTTATATTTATATATAAAATAATATATATATATATATTTATGTTTCTTTTCTTTTCTGTCCTTTTTAAGCCTGGCTCTTGCTCTATAGCTGGGACCACAAGCAGGCCACCATGTTATCTTGTATGACTCATTTGACACTGAAACTTTCCTTTATTAAAATCATTGGCTGAGGTGGAAGTTCCACCTCTGGCCTCCCATGAGGCCTTATGAAACAAAGAAGAGTTGGAAGCTGTTGGATGTGGGTGGGCAACACAAGCACTGTCAGGATGCCGCTCCAAGGCCAGGCCCAAGAAGAAGAAACAAAAAAATGATTAATATGTGTACATATTTATTAATACTAGCTACTTTTATCCTACAGTTTGCATAAGGCTATTTTAAAATTATACCAAAATGTTATTTTTTTAAATATATTTTAGTTGTAGGTGACACAATACCTTTATTTTATTTTTTTGTGGTGCTGAGGATCAAACCCAGGACCTCACACATGCAAGGCAAGCCCTCTACCACTGAGCCAAAACCCCAGTCCCAAAATGTTATTCTTAATAAATAATGAATACATTTTCTTTGCAATCCTTACAGTGTATTTTGTTTAAAAGTCACTTAAGCTGGGTGTGGTGGCACACATCTGGAATCTCATACACTTGGGAGATTGAGGCAGGAAGACCACAAAGTTCAAGTCCAGCCTCAGCAGTTTAGCAAGGTTCTAAGCAACTTAGTGAGACCCTGTCTCAAAATAAAATATAAAAAGGGCCAGGGGATATAGAGCAGTGGTAAAGTATCCCTAGGTTAAATCCCCAACTTGGAAAAATAAGTAAGTAAGTAAATAAATAAATAAGGTCACTCGATTCCTCCTCTGTATGGTCATGTTAGCAATGACATACTGAGTTAGTTCCATTTTCTTCCATATGTCCACTGAACCCATTCCTACTCTGATATCTCCCACCTCTAACCTTTATTTTCAGTATTTTCATCAATTTCTAATGTATCCTCCTAATATGACAATTTTTTTTAAAGAATAAGAAAATTATTTTCTCAGTTTTTTTTTTTTT
>JAJEJO010000661.1:289311-352343 GCA_020662805.1 Glaucomys volans
TTTTTTTTTTTTTCCAAAATGCAGGATCTTCTTAACTATTACCTACTTTGCTTTTATTCTTCCTTAAGGACTTTTCCCAGCTGGTCTTTCTGTGTTAGAACAGAGATCCTCCTTATTGTTTATATCCATATGTGTGCATTCATCATTGTTCGTAATGAGTTCTGCTGGGCAGTTTGAAATTGGTCCCTTGCATCTATAAAATACATACATGTTTAGTGTGCTTTTTTATCATCTGTTTCAGGCAAGGAAGAGATATGAAAATTGTTGGAAACTTATTACTGAAAATCTGTTCAAGAAGAAAAGCAAAAAGCCAACAAAAAAAATCAAGTGTTTAAACAAGAATTAAGACATTCTGTTTCATATAGGAAAGTTTCTGTTTCACACACTCCTAATTCTAGTTTTATATAAATTTCTCTCATGACAAATCGTGCTAAGTGAATCATGGGGAGAAACACTGATTCTGAGCCTTCTTTGTCACAACTTCCACACTGATAGCACTTGAAGGTGCTGCAAGCATTTGAAATGTCATGTTAAAAATAAAAAAAGTAATTCTTGATAAGAACTTTAAAATGGTATGATTTATTAAATTCTGACAGATATTTAATATTAACCAGATTTGTTAGCCCCTTTTAATAATACCTCATAGAACTACCCATGCTGATTATGTTAGAAAAACATGAAAATGCTTTTGTCTTATGCAGTACCACTGAGGAAGGGGAGGGGTAACACATACTTCACATAGGGTGTATAAATGTGAACCACTATCCCCAGCACCGCAAAGAAAAAAACTAAAATCCAAAAAAAAATTGTGAACCACTGTGGTTGAGCATGTGCCCCAAAGGTTCATGTTTTGGAAGACTGGTCCTCAGTGTGACAACATGAAGAGGTGCTAATGGGAGGAACTTAAATCACTGCAGGTGTGGCTTTGGAAGGGATTAAGGTGGTTCTGGTGAGACCCCTAAGAGGTAGTGGTTATAAGAGCCTGAGCCTCACCCAGGTGATATGATCGATCTTTCTCCCTCCTTCATGGAGTCCCACTATTGCAATGCCATCCACCATTTGGTTCTCACAGAGACAAACTGGTCCTGGTGTCATGCCCTTACATTTCTATAACTGGAACTAAATAAACCTCTTATTTTTTAAAAAATAAAGTACCCTGTCTCAACTATTTCATTATAGCAACAACAACAACAAAATGAATTAATATATGAACTTTTAAAGAATTTATGAAGTAAGCTTTCATCTAAAATGAGATCAGCCTGAGCAGAGGGTTGTTCGGATAATTTTAAAATAAAATTAACTGCCATTTTGCCATTTTTCCTACTTCAAATATTTAGTTTATTATACAGCTAAGGTTACTGTTCTTGTGCTTTATAAATTCTTTTGAATCAAGACCATATAATATGTTTTCTAAGTCATAAAAAATTTAATGTAAATTTAGAATTCCACAACAGATTTCAATTACTGACATTTTCTGAAGCTTTCATCTTGCAAGCAGAATTCCTATATATCAACTAAGTTGTAAGACTCTTTCAACCAACTTCCTCTGAATATTTGCCCACACACAAGCAAATGTGACACACACAAATTTATTTTATGAAATAGTTTATGAAAAAACTTTGATTTTGAAATTGTATAATTAAATCAAACCAAGAAGTCGCAAAGGTAGTAGGACACTCATGCACTCTTCACTCAATTTTCCCCAAAAGTTAGATCTTCCATAAATATAGAAAAATATAAAAAAATTGATGAGATATAAGTAGATACATCTATGTTATTTTCTCAGATTTTGTGTTGTCAGTACCAGAATCAAGATACAGAACTGTCCCATCACCACAGAGTTCTCCCTCATGCCACCTTTTAAGTAATATGTATCTTCCTTCCTTCCCCAACAGAATCATTTATGCATTTTTCATATTTACAGTTGTGTCATTAAAAGAACATTATATTAATGGACTCATACTGTAGGTTGGACTTTAAGACTGGCTTTTGAAGGTCAGCATAAATGCTGTTGAGATCCACCTATAAGTTAAGCATCAGCAATTCACTCTTATAGATAAGTGATGTTCCTAGGTGTTATGGTTTGGATGTGGTGTCCCCTGGAAGCTCACATCTGATATAATTCAAGAAGGTTTGGAGGAGAAATGATTGGTTTATAGCTTTAAACTAATCAGTTAGTTGATCCCTGATGAGGTTAACTGAGTGGTAACTGGAGGCAGGTGGGCAGTGGCTGGAGGAAGTGGTTCTTTGGGGGTGTAACTATGGGGTATATTTGTGTCTGGCAGGTGGAGACCTCTCTATGCTTCCTGATCATCATGTGAACTGCTTTCCCTGGCCACACTCTTCTGCCCTGATGTTCAGCTTCACCTCAAGCCCTGAGGAATGGGGCCAGCTATCTATGGCCTGAGACCTCTGAAGCCATGTACCCCAAAATAAACTTCTCCTCTACTATTGTTCTGGTCGGGTGTTTTAGCACAGTGGTGAAAAAGCTTACTAAAACACAAGGTATGGATATACCACAGTTTAACCACTGACAAAGCGGAACACGTTTTTCCAGTTTGGAACTATTATGAATAAAACTACTCTAAACATTCCTGAACATGCCTAGTGTAAACAGTTTTCATTTCTGAGGGGAACACCTCAGAGAGTAATTGCTGAATTGTATGGTAGCTGTATGTTTGGTTTTATAAGAAACTACTCAACTGTAGAGAGTTTGTAAAATCTACAGTCCAACCAGGTATTCAGTTTATTCACATACTTGATCAGCATTTGGTCTTATTGCAAGTTTTGTTTAGCCATCCTTTTTTTTTTTTTGGACTGGAGATTGACCTCAGGGACACTTCACCCCTGAGCTACATCCCCAGCCCTTTTTGTTTTTTACTTTAAGACAGAGTCTCACTAAGTTGCTTAGGGCATCACTAAGTTGCTGACTCTGGCCTTGAACTCGTAATCCTCTTGTCTCAGCCTACTGAGCAGCTAGGATTATAAGTATGAACCACCATGCCCAACTATGCTTAGCCATTCTGATAGATGTGTAGTGATATCTCACATTTTTAATTTGTATTTCTCTACTGGTTGGTAATTACCATCATTACATGTGCTTATTTGCCATTTTAGAGCTTCATTTGTTAAAGGACTTCTTATGTTTAATCTAAGTTGGCTTATTTGGGTGTTTATAGTGTTGAATTTTGAATATTCTTTTTATATTCTACATACTATTCCTTTATCAGATATATGATTTGCAAGTACTCTCTCCTGATTTTTAGCTTGCCTTTTACCATTACCTATTAAGGATCTTCTTCAGAGAAAATGTTTTATTTTAATGTCAATTTTCCTTTTTATGGGTCACACCTTTGATGTCCTAAGAAATCATCAAGAGCTCTAGGTCCTGAAGATTTTCTCTTATGTTATGTCATAAAAATGTTATAGTTTTATGGTTTGCATTTAAGTCCATGGTCCGTTTTAAAATATTTATGCATAAGGAATGAGGTCTATGTTGAGATTTCTGTGTGTGTGTTTATGGATATTCAATTGTCCAAACACCATTTGTTGAAAGATTATCTTTTCATTTTCTTTTTCTTATTTCATATTTAATTTGGTCTTCTTTTTTTAGTTTTCTAAAGTAGAAACTTTGATTATTTGATTTAGATTTCTTCTTTCCTAATATATGCATGTAATACCATAAATTTCCTAAGCACTGCTTTCACTCATCCCACAAGTTTTAATAAAGTGTTTTCATTTTCATTCTGCTATTGTTAGATGGAGAAGTCAACTGATATAGTATTATCCAGTTGAATTCTGATGCTCTTCAAGTCAACTATGTTCTCTGATTTTCTACCTGCTAGATATGAAAAAGGAGTATTGAAGCATCTAGGAATAATAATGGATTCATTTATATAGTCTTGTATTTCTGTCACATTTTGCCTCATATATTTTGATATTCTAATTGTAGGTGAATACATGTCTAAGATGATTTCTCTTTCTAAAGAATTGAGCCCATTATCATTACATCATACCTCTGTTACCCTGCTATCATATAATATCCCTGGTAACCCTGCAAATATATGCTGCATATTTATGACAACCACTAAAATTTATTAAGAAAGAAGGATAACAGATATGCTAAGGAAACAGAAAAAAAATTGGATTATTTTTAAATTAAAACTGCAAAAGCAGAAAAAGAATGGAAGATAAAAAATAGAAACTAAGAATGAAAGTAATGAAGCTGTAACAAATATGACTGATACTGGCAAAACTACATTAATAATCACTTTGAATGTCCATGATCTGAATACACCAAGTAAAAGAAAAGAGTTTTTCAGAGTGAATCAGAAAACAATGCACTACTATTTGTTGAATATAAGAAAGTCACTTCATGGATAAACACACACATAAATTTAAAGTAAAGAAATGGAGAAAGTTGTATCATGCTAACACTAATTTAAAAAAAAATCCAGGTGTAGTGGCACATCCCTATAATCTTAGCTTCTTGGGAAAATGAGGCAGGAGGATCACAAGTTTGAGGACTCCCAGGGCAACTCAGTAAGTCCCTGTCTGAAAAATAAAATAAAAATGACTGGGGTGTGTGGAGAGAGGTGACTCAAAACCTGGTCTCTGATTCCCTCATGGTTTTATTTGTACTGAGAGCTGACCAAAAGTGCAGGTTAAGATGCCCCCAGTTGCTATGGTAACACCAGCCAGGAGTGGCTACGTGTGAAGGTGCACAGCTCTGACAGTCGGAACCTTGGATTCAGACATCAACTCTGGGGGATAGAAAATTCTGGGCATAACAAAATGACCTCAATGCCTCACAAGTTTTGCTGCTTCCTTCAGACTACCTGCTTTGTTAAAACCTTCTGATGATAAAACCTGTATGATAAATGTGCTGAGCAGACTCTGGTGTCAGTCAAGCCTCACCAGGGCTTGGCTGAACCACCTGACCCCAGCTTTTTCTCTATGGGTGTCTGTCTTTTCTTCATCCCCTCATCACCCCTCTGGTTCCTGAATTAACAGCCCAGGCATGAGGCCTCCACAGTTGGCACCTGAGCAAGGACCAGATACAGAGGAACATCTTCATTGGATTCAGATGTGGGGACACTCCTAAATTAATGGCCATGGCAATCAAAGAGAGGTGAGGAGAAAGTTTTTAGCTAGGTGTAAAACATGGGAAATTGTGGATCCAAAGAAAGGGATCTCTATGTTGCTATCCTCAGGCTTAAGTCTATGATTAATTCAAGGAAGGCACAATTACCACAGTTCTTAAAATTTATTACTGAAACTTGCCCCTGGTTCCCTAAAGAGGGAGTGGTAGAGATATGGACAACTGGTGCCCTGTTTCATTAAAGTGATGCTTAAGGCTCAATTTAATAAAAAAGAAAAAAACAAGTGGCTCTCCCAGAGAAAACATAAACTATAACACCAACTTTAAAGCAAATAATTTTACAAAAGAAAAATTAGTTAAAATGCTCTATACATGAGGTTTTGCCTCTCAAATTCAAAAAAGCAGCTTTTCTTACTTTTGAGTTTCTGTTAGATCTCTATCTCTTCTAGTCTTGCATTTAAAATGTAAATTTTGAAGGCCTACAGAGCTTACCAGATTTGTAAGACTCAGAGAATCAGTTAAGGCAAAAGGAAAAAAGTGTCACATTCAAATCCATGCTGCTTGGGGCTTGGCTGGTCTGATGTTAGTGGGTTATCAGAACTGATTAACATTTGCGACACTTTTTTTTGGAAGCAAGTAGTTCCTCCCTAATCGACAACACAAGCACCAGGAGGAAAAATGCAAAGATTCCCAAGAGGCAAACTTTCTTTTTTCTTAAAGACTTTTTTCTAAAGACTTCACAGGCTGCCACATTCTTTAAATATTTGCACTGACTCTAATCTGAGCTAAAGGTATACTCTGATCTGATAAAGATGTTCTACATGTGCTTTTTCCAAAGAATTGCTGCCATGTAATTTTTGAAGTTTTACATTTTTGAGCTCTTTTTAAAAATTCTAGTTTTGAGCTCATAATTTTATGATGAATTCACCTTTGATCTTGTGTGCCTAAATTAATGTATTTTACTGATTAGTCTTATTTTATCTAAACTCTAAAGGTTTTTACTCTGTCTTTGTTCAAAGGCCAAGTTTGTTAAGGGTTAACTCTCAAATACATTGAAAAATCTCCTTTTACTAATTCCCCAAAAAGACATAGGCATGCTGTTGTTAGGGGTTTACCTGATATCCATCAAGGACAAATGGCTGGCTATCTGAACTTTTGCTTTTAGTGTCCATTATGGCTGTGAGATTTTGCACCTGACATTTCCAATTATTCAGGTCTGTTCTATATTGAAGTTATAATATAAAAGTCTGATAGGCTCTATTTTAGTTTCTTTTTCTTTTTGGGGGGGAGGGTGAGTACCAGGGATTGAGCTCAGGAGCACTTGACGACTGAGCCACATCCCCAGCCCTATTTTGTATTTTATTTAAAGATAGGGTCTCACTGAGTTGCTTAGCACCTCACTTTTGCTGAGGCTGTCATTGAACTCACAATCCTCCTGCCTCAGCCTCCTGAGCTTCTGGGATTTCAGGCATGCCCTACCATGCCTGGCTCTATTTTAATTCCTAACAGATTAAATCTAATACAGACTTTAATAAACATCTGTAACAATGCCTCCCACCTGTGGAGTTCCACTTAAAAAAAGTTATAAAATCTTTGTTTCTTATCTGCTTTGTGTATGTGTACAAACTTGTATATTGTATTTTTGTGTCT
The DNA here is from genome assembly GCA_020662805.1 of Glaucomys volans. Lineage (NCBI taxonomy): Eukaryota > Metazoa > Chordata > Mammalia > Rodentia > Sciuridae > Glaucomys > Glaucomys volans. Next base: position 296,063 of record JAJEJO010000661.1, read on the forward strand.
ACACATGTTTGTGTCCATATATTATGTACATGGTATCAAAATTAACACATAAATGAGTACTCCTAAATTACAATTAAAATAAGAAATGGATCCAAATATTTTTTAGTTTATGTGACCTAAAAAAAGTTCAGCTTAAACTGGGTAAACAGGTAAGATAAAGATTTTTTTTTAAATTACTAATTTACAAGTGTTTCTAGGTGGTCAAACAATAAAGTGTTGGTTTCTATAAAATGTCTAAGATGTAATATCCATCACTTTTAGGATTTTTCTTCAACAGGAAAGGAATGGTTAATACTCTTAACTACATTTATCTGATATTTGGATTTTTACAATTAAAAATGAGCAAATTAGATTTAACATAAATGAGTTTAATCTTCATAAATGTTTTTGATGTGATGAACAGTGATTTGAACCCTGGTCTCTGATTCCCTCATGGTTTCATTTGCACTGGGAGTTGACTATGCAAAAGGGCAGGTCAGGATGCCTCCAGTTGTTATGGTAATGCTGGCCAGGGATGGCTACTTGTGAAGGCACACAGCTCTGAGGATCATAGCCTTGGATTCAAACACCAGTTCCAGTGGGGAGAGAATTTTGGGCATAACACGATGACCTTGATGTCTCACAAGTTTTGCTGCATCCTTCAGACTGCCTGCTCTGTTAACAACTTTCTCACAAATAACCTTCTGATGATAAAACCTATATAATAAATGCACTGAGGTAGTTCTGGCATCAATCAAGCCTCACCAGGGCTTGGCTGAACCACCTGACCCAACTTATTCTCTATGTGTGTGTGTTTCTCTTTTCTTCATCCCTCCAGTTTTCACCCCTCCAGTTCCTGAATTAATGGCCCAGGCATGAGGCCTCAGTAGGGGTGTACTAGCTCAGTAGTAGAATGCCCCTGGGTTCAGTCTCCAGTACTGGGGGTGGAGGTGGGGCAGAAAACCAGAAAGTCTATAAGAAAGCAGTAGTAGCTGTATTAATTTTAGACAGAGTGAATGACTAAAAATATTGAGGAAAATATCACTCCCAATTTGCCGTGCCCTCTTCAATTTCCCTCAGTGCTTGACAAGGATTCCACCGAGTAATAAAGATGTTTGCAAGGTCTCATCTTCCTGGGAATTGGGGCCTCTGTTTCCTGTTGTCTTCTTTAATTTGCCTATGCTTGGGAATAATATTATATTGGATTTCTGGGAATTCTAGGGTCTCAGGGGATTTAGAACACAAGAATCAAACAGCTAATCATACTGGAAATAACCAAGAAAGGCCCTTGTTCTGGTGTGATAAAAGTATAACTTGGAAAGAATGCTATCTCATTTCCAGCAACTTATGCTAAAATCCACCGCAGATGGTGACTAGTCCCAGATGGTGACTAGTCACCTGGGACAGAAAAACATGTTGTTCCCACCTTAACTCCAGATGAACAAGTCACAAACAAAGTTGTTACGGCTAGAAAAATAGTCCCAACTATTCAGACACCATTTGGTAATGCTTATTTGGTTCATGGAAAACTATGGTTTCCCCCTAGGAAACCAACTTCTGGTCCCTTAGACTTAGACCCCCCTTTATCTCCCACTGGCAGAATACACCTTGGTTGGCATCAAGTATATTATAATGGAAAATGTACATAGAAAGCTCATCTCCATTTTTCTAAGTATTTAATATATGTGAGACCCTGGCGTTTTGCTTAGTTGCTCTGAACAGCTTTCTTGGGCAAGACAGGTTAATGCTTACTGGGCAAAAATAGGAGGTGTAATCTATAAAGAGCTGCCTAAATGTTAACTTAGAGTTTAATAGTTCATATAATCCTGTAGGTCAATATTAGGGCACACCGTCTGGCACTATAACCACATGTTAACCGCGCTTTTAATGTTTTCTGAAGTTGTATTATTAGTTGAGTTAAGCTAGATAATCTTTATAGAGTTTTTTTTTTTTAATGATATACTCCAGTGGGTTAATAATTTTTGAGTTACACCTATAACTTGAAATCTGTAGGAGAGGACCTGGTAAAGGACTGAATATAGAAGCAAGAAGTGCGTAGAACAATAAGCAATTACTAAAAATGATTAAAATATCTTACTTTTGGTCTAAAGATAGATCATTGGGGACATTCTGATTCCTTATGTCTTTTTCCTGTTCTGTAACCACAAAAAATTTGGATTGCCAATTTTCCATGTATAAGAGCACCTACTAAGATGAATACACTCAGATCACTGAGTCTGTGTTGCTTTATTCTCCACCTTGCCGACGCCATCCCACTCACCAGAGACCATCACAACCCTCGTGCTAGGGCTGGACCCTGGCACCAATTACTTGGTGGACTAAAGTATAAATTACTTAAGAGAATACTAATGTATGAAAGTGGAGAGTACTACTATAATCACTCAATGGCAATTAAACTCCTCTATTTTTAACTTCATTAGTAAGTAGGGGAATGGAGGGAAACAATTACAACTGTAATTACAATATTTAAGTTTCATATTTATGTAAGGCAGAGCAATTTCATAAATATGAAATTAGATTTAGAAGAAATAAGCATTAGCCAAGTCACATGGCTAATAATTACTGATAGTTGTGTTATATTAATTTGACCTGGCTGCAATTAAAGGTAAAAATGGCTAATTTCAAAATAATTATAGGTGTAATGTGTTATTTCCTCAGGGACACTTGATAAATGTTGCTAAACTGATCTTTTCTGTGCTGATCTGAATTTAGGACAGAGGGTTCACAATCGTGAAGGTTGTTCGCCTGAATCCTATGAGTATGTGAACCCCGCTCACTGCAGCTGGTACACAGTGTTATGGTTTGAATGCTGGTCTCCCCTCAAAATCCCTATGTTGAAACTTAATCAACAATGTGACAGTATTAAGAAGTAAAGCTTTTGGACATGATTAGGTCATGAGGAATTAAATCATGAGAAGTCCTAACAGATGAGACATTCACCCCCTTCACTGCTTCCTCTTCATGTGAGGACACAAGTAGAAGAAAATTCCATCATATAACAGGCCTTCTCCAAATGCAAAAGCTACCAGAGCCCTGGTCTTGGACTCTACAGCTTCCAGAACTGTGATATAATAAGTTTCTGATGTTTATAAATTGCCCTTTCTGTCATATTTTATTATAGCAGCACAAATGGACAAAGACACATGGTATCAGAATGTCTTGAAATTCCTCACACAGTTAATACAGGCTTTGTATTAGATGGATGTTCACAAGAAGAAGCTGCTTTTCATACCTTTAACACTCTCCACAGCATGTCCCTGAAATGCAGAGTCTGTCATGCCCCACTGTTGCCCTACATACCACCCCAATCCAGATCAGGATAGGTGTTTTAACTTAAGGTATGCCGAGTGAAGATAAATCAAGCTGGAACCTCCTGGGAGATTTGGATTTGGACACCTGTGTATATGACAAAACTGTCTTTCACAGTGACAGCCCTTGGTACGCACAATGTTCTCCACTGATTGGCATCCCCTATGGGCAGAAGTCACAGTGATATGGTTTTGCTGCAGGGTCTATTACTGTTTATAGCACAGGACAGGAGCTCAGTGTATGTACAACTGAATAAAAATTTTAGAATTAGATAATGAATTGACATAGTGAAATAAACTTCAATGGCTATATTGATGAACAAGTTGCCAGTATATTTTAGATTTTTACCACAAGGAATGGTGCATCCCAGAAGACAGATTGTGAATGATAAAAGACACAAGCACCTTCTTGGGGTCATATCTCTTCCTCTTCCATCCAGAACTGAGCACTGAAGAATGTCCCCAGCACCCCAGAAGGGCAGAGTGATGGAGCAGAAATCCATTCAGTCCAGAAGCCCAGTCCAGCATTCATTTGTGGCATCACATTTTATTCTAAGGAACTAGAGTATTGGTGATCTTTGTTTTGGAACCATGAAATTAGAATAAAAAGATTAACAAGTATACTGAACTTCACATCCCATACCTGTTTTGAAATAGTTGCTTTTTCTCTACCTTACTGTGAATCATGTTCCTCAGCAGAACCCTAACTCCCAAGTATGAAATTTTCCACTTCCAGAGAGGAAGTAACAGCCATTGCATTTCAATTTACCTTTATACACCTAGAGTGTTTTAGATTCACAGGACATTGGTCTCAAAAGGAGAGGAAAGACATTTCCTAATGAGCAATTTCATCTTTATCTTAAGGGAAATGAAGCAATTAAAAGCAATTAAAAATGTCTGTGTGTCTGCACATTTATGGGTTCATGTCTGCATATCTGCCTTTCTGGTAAGGATCTAGGACAAAATTATTTTTAAACCAGAACAGACAAAATAAGGAAAAAATAACAAAGGACATCAAAATAGGCATGAAAAAGAAGCAAATTTATTTCTATAGGAGAAATAATCTTCATCAAAAGAAAACATGCCAGTTAAAAAACTACCCTGCCAAATTAGCATCCTCTCCTGGTGGTTCCCGGGGAGCATTGTAAAGAAGCCTGTATTTTCATAGTTTACACTTTCTTCAAGCCTCTGGAAATACTCTAGATTCCTGCCACCGACTGCATAGCTCCTTAATCACTTTACTCTAATCCTTTCAAGCTACTATTGAAGGAGAGTAGGATCACTGACCTAACCAGCTCTATTTTGTCTCTTTCAACTCTATTAGCCTTTTAAATGTTCTTTTTTTTCCTTCTGAGCAACTTTATTCTCCAAGAGTACAACTACAGGCTTGATTGATAAGCATCATTATGACAAGGGACTGAAACTCCCCACAAGCAACTGAAGGCCTAGTGGAACAAATTGCCCCACAATGGATGAGATTACTCCTCTAAGCAGCACAGATACTGAGGTTGTCTCCCACCCCCAAGCAGGAGCACTCATCTTATGGGAACCAAATTGCTTTCCCCCACAAGCAACAAGGACCTCTGGAGCCACCTCACAGAACTAGAACTGAGATAATGATCAACCAGTATAAGTCCTCCAGGATGACCTACTTTGCTAGCTGTGCAAACCTCCCAGTCACACAAACAAGTCCCCAAACCCTTGCCTTTACCTTTTCTACAAAACATCTTTCTGTTAGTCCCTTGGAGACAGATCTTTGGTCATTGTAACCCTGCATCTGTTTGTCCCTGTGTGGCCATCCAGACTAAAGGTCCTTTCCTGCCCTTTACCACTGCTGGTCTCTTTGATTGGCATGTTGGGACGGGAGACTGAGTTGGATCTGTTGGGACCACAGGAATTGGGGCCTTCACCCAAGAACTCAGGAAATGATATAATTTACCACATGCCACCCAGTCTCCACCAAAATTCAATAAATAAAGAGCATCTTCATTTTTAGGGGCTAAAGCATTCACATGCTTTAAATTCTTATAAAACATAACTACATCCACTCAGGAATGAAGAATGAGAAATATTTTCCAAAATCCTATTTAAATTTGGCAGAAGATCTCCTGTTTTTTAAAAAAGAAGTCACCATTTAGTATAGTTGGGACAGGTTTCATTAAACACCTTAAATAAGGGTTCTTAAGATCTTCTCAGAACCTTAATTATGCTGACATGTACTAAGAACATCAGAGAAAAGGCTGGAGGGGAATATACTTTCTAATTTATTTGATTATGAAAACTTTTATTCAAAAATAATTATTAGCATCTGAGGAACATTTATTTTTCATACAACGAGCCAATAAATTATTAGTAAAATATGTGAGTGACCCTTTTGCATATATATATATATATATATGTGAGTGACCCTTTTGCATATATATATATATAATATATAAATATATATATAAATATGTGAGTGACCCTTTTGCATATATATATATATATATATATATATATATATATATATATATATATGCAGAGCTCAGAGGCATACACTGGGGGCATACACACACTGGTTCATGAGCAAGTAATGGGTCTACTCACCCAGCTTACAGTACTCACGACCAAAGTGCCAACACATGCATGAAACCACCCCAAAATCAAGGGGCAGAGGAACATCATCAGGACCTAAAAAGCCCACTTGTGCCCCTATCCTGGCCTGGCTTCTAATAGTATAGAATGAGTTTGCCTACTTTTGCTACCCCTGGAAATAAGATTCATAATGTTATATACCCCTTGGGAGTGAGCTTCCTGTCCTCAATATCTTGTTTGTGATATTCATTCACATTGTTGAATCTACTATTGATTTCATTCTTAGCACTGTATGGCTCTCCATTTTGTCAATATACTACTATTTATTTACTACTTTTTATATCTTTTTATATAATTGGCTGATACTACTTTTTATATCTACTCATTTTCTAATATTGAAGGATATTTACTGCCAAATATCTATCAATAATAGATAGAAAGCTGCTGGGCACTGTGACACACCCTTCTTATCCCAGCAACTCAGGAGACTGAGACGGGAGGACTGAAAATTAGAGGACACCCTCAATAACTGAGAAAGACCCTGTCTCAAAAGTTAAAAAGGGCTGGGGCAGGAGCTCAGTGTTACAGCATACCTGGGTTCAATTTCCATTACCAAAAGTAAATAAATAAATGAATAAACAGTAGAAAGCTACTGTAGTTTGGAAGTAACTTTTATAAGGAGCCAGTAATGAGAAAAAAAGTCTATTATAAATATACACATCCTTCATGTGAATGAATGTGCATATCTCAGGAATGGAATAATTGGCTGATACTGTATTTATACTTTTAGCTGTAGTAGAAACTAATAAATATTTTCCTGAAGTGTTTGCAACAATATTGATATGCAGAATCAGCATCTGAGAATTCCAGTTGATTCACATCTTTCATTTGATATTGTCAGTTTTCACTGTTGTATTTTATGGATCATCACAGTTGTGCATTCATTGGTGGTATTAATTGCATTTCCCTGATGACTAATTGTTTGGATATTCTCATTCGACATGTATCTTTTTAAGTCTTAAATACTGAAAGTATTTGTATTGACAATACTTACCACTGGACTGTGAAGACTTTCTTATTCATTTATAAAAATCTCATATACTCTAAATAAGTCCTTCAATGTATCATTGCAAACAAAACTTCCATATATAATCATTGAATTGTTATCTCTCTTTTCAGTTGTTCAAATTTTTCCCTACCTATTTTAAAACTGTACTAAAGCTATTAGGTACATATATTTAGTCAAGTCATGTCTTCTGGTTCAAAGGAGCCTGGTATCTTTTGTCTCTACTGATGTTTCTTGACTTCATATCTACTGTTTGACCAGCTGCCATCCATTGATTAGAGTGTACATGGTTCATCTTTATATCTTTTTTACATTCAACATTTTCCTACCCTAAGGTTTAAGCATCTCTTGAAAACAGTATGTAGAGTTCCAATAATTATTTGAAAAAATTTCCTTTTATTGATATGTTTATTTTTATGTAATGATAAATATATTTGCCTTATATCTACAGCCTTATTACTTATTTTTTATTTGACCCATCTGTGTTTGTTCCTTTTTCCTCCTTTGCTGTCCTTTTATGAACTTTTTATTATTCTTTTCCCCCATATTAGTTTATTTTCCAAGTACCAAAATATTCCTTTTACAAAATTTTAATAGTGGAAAAAAACACTCTCAGTTTTTTGTTTTGTTTTGGGAGTGATTGAAAATGTTTTTTATTCTCCTCATTGGTGAAGTTTAACTTTGATGGTCATGGAGGTCTAGATGGTGTTGACAGGGCCCATTTAAAATTTGAAGTCCCCAAATCCTTCTTTTTCTCCAGCCATTTCCTGCCAATTTGCTGATTAAGCTGTATTTTCCACCTCACCTTTCCTGACGCCATCATCTTGTGCTGAGAATGAAAGCTGAAAGTGCCCCAAGGACCTGGTTTGAGAGCAGGAGGATCCAACAAAAGTTGGAGAACCAGAATCTTAACATATCTTTGGCCAGCCTGGCTGAATCTACATATGTATATTTCCTGGCTTTTGTTCCTGTAAATTGTAATGTTTCTTTAGGAGTTGCATGAGTTCTTTCCCCAGTTTTGGCCTGACTGGAATTACATTCTTTATGGTTTTGATGTGAGGTGTCTACAAAAAGCTCATATGTAAGAAGGTTCAGAGGAGAAATGATTGGGCTATAGCCTTAACCTAATCAGTGAATTAATCTCTGAAGGAATTAACTGAGTGATAACTGGAGGCAGGTGGGGTGTGGCTGGTTCATTGGGGTGTGGCTATGGGGTACATATTTTGTATTTGGAGAGTGGAATGTGTCTCTCTCTGCTTCCTGATCACCATGCTAGCTGCTTCCCTCTGCCACACTCTTCCACCATGAAGTCATGCCTCAACCTGAGCCCCCAGGAATGGAGTCAGCTGTCCATGGACTGAGACCTCTGAATCCATGAGCCCTCTAATAAAATTTTCCTCCCCTAAAATTGTTCTGTCAGATCTTTTAGTTGCAGCAGCAAAATAGCTGATTAAAACACATTTATTTTTCCTATTTATATTGTTTTCTCTTGTTTCTGATGTCTAGGAATTCTGCTTGGTTCCCACCTGAGTGGATGTGGCTACCTGCCCACCATATAAGAAATAGACAAAAGATGGAAAAATGAATTGTGAACTTTATGCAATTTGATCAAACTGGGGAGGAGCTAGATGGTATCTCCCATTGGCCTCACAGAAGCAGTTATGATTTTCAGAAACGAAAGCAGATGATATACATATGTAGACTTGGTTAGTCAGCCTGCCTTAGGCCTGAGTCAATAATATCTGCTTCCATCTATGGTGCCCATCAGGGATGGGTTGGTTGGGTTCTTAGCCCTTTAGTTTCCTTCTTTCAGGAGGAGAAGTGTGTTCCTAATTTAAGGGCATTTACTCCCAAATTCAGTCTTTTTCAGCAGAAGACTGAATCCAGTCATTAGGGACCCCAGCAGCCTCTGCTGGGCTCCTGTAACAGTGGCAATTTTTTTTTATGTCAGCAATTAAAGTTGTTGATCCATTTCCCTCACCTCCGCCATTTTAGGTTAGTTGCTGGTTGACTGGTCAGCATTCTGTTCTTTTGAAGATAATGTGTCCCTTTTGTTTGTTTGCTTTTAAGATGTTCATCTTTGTCTTTGGATTTCACCAGTTGTACGATGATTTGTCTTGGTGTGGGTTTCTCTGAATTTATCCAACTTGAGGTTTGTCAAGCTTCTTGGTCTTGTGACTGGATACCTCTTGCCCTTCAGATATATTTCTGTCCCATTCTCCATTTTCACTCATAAAGGATTTTAAAAATCCCTTTTCTCTTCCCATAAATCTTATGTTCTTTTTTCCCTCTCTATGTGGTATTTTCTGCTAATGTGTCTTCCAAACATTGAGATGCTCTTTTGCTCTGCCTAATCTTTTTAATATGCCTTCTCTTGAATTCAGAATTTCAATTATTACATTTTCTAGGACATTTTCAATGTATTCCGGATCTCAGTGAAATTCTCCAGCCTTCCCTCTCTTTTCTGGAGCATTCTAAAAAGTTACTTTGAAAAACCTGCAGTGTACTTAGAGTGATAACCTGTGGATCTGTTTCTTATTTTTTCTTTTGTCTTGGTTTGCGGTTATTAGGTCTTATTTCTTGGTTTGCCTGGCAATTTTTATTAAATAGTAGATCCTATAGAGAAAAAATTGCAAATAATGCCTTTTGGTAATTAGAGTATGAAAAGATCATGTTAAGTCAGTGAGAAGAAGTTTTAGTAATAGGAAACAGGCATGAGTGAGAACATGAGGTTAAGGGAATCATTCTATCAAACAGGCCCACTTGTGTTGACTCCCACATGCTTTCTCTTTTAAAAAGCAATTTAACTGCAGCCCTTCCTGGGTTAAGTCTACAGGATGTGTTATATTCCTTCACAAACAACCTGTTATCTGCAGGAGAAATATAGGCCTGAAATATCAAAAAGAAAAACAAATTACCCTGAATGGCGGGGGGGGGGACTTTTGTGACACTTACACAGACCAGATCCCAGAACTCAGCGAGGTAAGAATAACTCCCCCTAACCATAAAATCTGTAAGAACAGGTTCTAGTTAGAACCTATCAGCATGGGCCAAAGTGACCTAGAGTTGGCATGTACAGTGCATGTGCAGTGGGGACTTTGTCATCCTGCTATCAGTCAAAAGTCAAGAGGACCTGGAAAGAACTCTCTGGAAACATTTCCTGAACTCCTATAAAACTGAATGGCAGGATAGGCACACTGTCCCTCTCATCTCTAGGAAAACCCACATTCTCCCTTGAAAGTGTGTGTAAGATTTATGTTTTCTTTTCTATTAATGTTAAACCTGTAATGCAACACAGGCATGTTTACTACAACTTAATTTTCATTGTATAATGGAACCATCTTAAGTTAAAAAACTATGTGGTCAGAATGGAGCCATTTTTAAGTTCCTTAACAGGCATTCAATCCCAACATTAGTCCTTTTCTATGTCCTCCCCAATTTTAAATTAGCTGATCATGTAGATTGTCCCCCTGAACTCTTCCTATCAGAGTAAGGGGCAGTGATTTATTTGGGATTAAAAACTGACAGACTGCTGGCCCAGATGTGCTTGCTCACTGGATTCCTTTTTTGGGTGCACCCTTCTGCAGAAGTACAATTTCGTTTTGCCAACCCACTTCTGAGCATGTGTTTGGTTTCTGGTGGCACCTCATTATTTCTAACAAATTTGTGCCCAATGTGGGGCTCCATACATCCCCTAGGGGTCATGGGAACTCCCTCCTTAGAGGAGACTCACATGAAGTTACCTCGTCACTGGTTCTTGCTTGGGCCACTCCCTGTGCCTTGTCAATCCACCTCCAATTTTGGTTGGCAGGATGGCATCAGGGCTCACAGCTTCCTTTCCCACTTCAAGTCCACCAAAAGAGTAGGACGAGTCTCCTCTAAGGAGGAGACTAAGATTACAACCTGTGATAGAGGGGCTACCCAAAGATGGCCTCCTTGAGCCCCAAATGTTCCCCTGTAACACCCAGATCTTACCAGTAAGAAAATCAGATGCATCTTACAGATTAGTCCAGGATTTGAGTGCAATAAATCAGATTATTCAAGACCGACATCCTATAATCCCTAATCCCTACACTCTTCTGAGCAAAATACCTCATGTTCACCAGTGGTTTAGTGTTGTAGATTTGAAAGATGCTTTCTGAGCATGTCCTTTTCCTGGGGACAGTAGAGATTTGCCTTTGAATGGGAAGATCTTCAGACTGGGAGGAAACAACAGTACCAATAGACAGCCTTTCCCCAGGAGTTTACGGAGTTCCCTACTTATTTGGACACGATCTTGAACAAGTACTAGAAAAATTTAAGATCCCACCACAAACTAAGCTCCTCCAATATGTTGATGATTTATTAATCTCTGGAGATAAGAAGGAAAATGTAACTGAGGCAACTGTTGCCCTAAGTAACTTCTTGGGACAACCAGGATTAAGAACCAAAATAACAATTTATAGAACGAGAGGTCAAATATTTGGGACACTTAATTCCTGGAGAGAAATGGAGAGAAATGGAGATTAAACCCAGAAAGGATCTCAGGAATAGCTGACATGCCGGTACCTAACACTAAAATTGAGCTTATAAAATTCTTGGGACTAATAGGATACTGTAGATCATGGAGAGACTCCTAAAGTCTTAAAACTAATCAATTATTTCTTCAACTTTTAGATGAAGAACGTGTTTCTCTCCTTTGAAAACTTGAGGAACTTCAGTCACCGAATGTTCTTAAACAGGCCCTTATCACTGATCTGGTGTAGGCTCTGCCTTCATTGGAAAAAAAAAATTCCACTTTTTTGTCAGTGAAGAAAAGGGGATAGCTCTAGGGGCTTTGACCCAGGATCACATGGGTCAAAGACAACCAGTAGCTTATCCATCTAAATTCCTAGGTCTAGTTTCCAGGGAATGTCCTGAGTGCATTCAATCAGTGACTACTATCACCTTTTCGGTCAGAGAAAGTAAAATTTGACCTTTGGGGGAGACCTAATAATGAACACAGCCCATCAGATCAGGACCATACTCCACCAAAGAGTGGGGAGATGGTTATCTGATTCCTGAATTCTAAAACATGAGGCTCTTCTAAAACATGGAAAGGCAACTGAGAGCTGTTTAAATCCAGCTGAGTTCTTCTTTGCAGAAAAACATCAGACTCCACTGAACACCATTAGGTGGATCTAGTAGGATACTAGAGCAAGGTCTGGCATAAACTTAGAGAAATTTCCTTATCAACAGTCCTTAGACTCTTTATAGATGGGTCCTCTTGAGTTACTCAAGGAAAGAGACATAATGAATATTCTGCAGTAGACAGAAAACAATCAAGAATAATAGGAAGGCTACCTGATGGGTGTTCTACCAAGACTTGTGAACAATTTGATCTTAATTAGGTGCTAAAATTTCTAAAAGGAAAAGAGGGAACTATCTACCACAGATTCTAAATAGGGTTTTGGATTGTCCACGCTTTTGGAAAAAATTTGGAATGAACGTGGCTTAATTAATAATAAGGGAAAGGATTTAGTTTAGAAAGAATTACTGAAGTCTTAGAAAGCCTATTATTATCAGGAGAGAGAGCTATTATACATGTGCTGGGACATCCAAGGGATATAACATGGAGGCCCAATGCAACAGACTAGCAGATGAAGAAGCTCAAGTGGCTGCTCTCCAATCAGAGGCTCCTATTTTCCATTTTATGCCTGTTTTATCCCCTCCCCAAATTATCCTGATATTCAACCCACAGGAGGAGAAACATCCAATAAAATTGGAAGCTTCAAAGGTAGCCACTGGGGCGTATAATCCATATTGATGCTATATTAAGAGTGTATGGATGCATGGTAACTTATACCATGACCAAACAGGTTAATAAGATCTGTACCACCTGTAGAAAGACTTTGACAATCCTTAGCAAGAAAAGTGATGCAGGAGGCTTCACAATACCATACCTTAAATTATACTACAGAGCTATAGGAACAAAAACAGCATAGTATTGGCACCAAAAACAGACATGAAGACCAATGAAACAGAATAGAAGACACAGAGTCACACCCACTTAAATACAGTTATCTTATCCTGGAGAAAGACACCATAAACATACAATGGAGAAAAGATAGCCTCTTCAACAAATGGTCCTTGGAAAACTGGAATTCCATAAATAGCACAATGAAACTGAACCCCTATCTCTCACCCTGAACAACACTCAACTCTATGTGGATCAAGGATATAGTATAAGACCAGAGATTCTGCGCTTACTAGAAGAAAAAGTAGGCCCAACACACCATCATGTCAGCTTAGGAACCAACTTCCTCAATAAGAATCCCAAAGTTCAGAAATAAAATCAAGAATCAATAAATGGAATGGTATCACACTGAAAAGCTTCTGCAGAGCAAAGGAAACAATCAAGAATGTGACCAGAGATCCTATAGAACTGGAGAAAATTTTTACCACCCATACCTCAGATAGGCATTAATTTCCAGGATATAGAAAAGATTCAAAAAACTTAACGCCAGAAAAAAAACAACCCAATCAATAACTGGGCAAAGGAATGGAACAAGCACTTCACAGAAGAAGAAATATGAATGGTCAACCAATATATGAAAAAATGTTCAACATCTCTAGCAATTAGAGAAATGCATATTAAAATTACAGAGATTCCATCTCACTCCAGTCAGAATGGCAATTATCAACAATAAAATAGCAATAACTGCTGGTGAGGATGTGGGAAGAGAGGCACTCTCATACATTGTTGGTGGGACTGCAAATTTGTGCAATCACTATGGAAAGCAGTATGGGGATTTGTTAGAAAACTTGGAATGGAACCACCATTTTACCCAGTTATCCTACTTGTTGGTCTGTACCCAAAGGACTTAAAATCAGCATACTACAGTGATGCAACCACATCAATATTTATAGCAGCTCAATTCACAATAGCTATGCTATGTAGGTGCCCTTCAACAGATGAATGGATAAAGAAAATGTATATATATATATACACAATGGAATATTATTCCATTATATTTTATGTATTATGCCAGTAAATAGATGGAACTGGAGGCCTTCCTGCTAAGTGAAATAAACCAAACCCAAAAAGACCCAGGCCAAATCTTCTCTCTGATTTGTGGAGGCTAACCCCGCCTGGATGGAAGAATTAATTATTCTGTTTGCATATTAAATTAAAGAAACTGTTACTCTTGCACAGAAGGAAGACAAGAAGCTCAAGTGGTCCCATTGAGGTCAGGAGGCAAAAGGACAGTCTGTAGGTAATGAATGATCAGGTCAGATTGGGAAGATGGGGGCTGGTTCAAAAGGAAAGAAAATAAAATGTTAATACCTAAGGACACTTTCCCTCCTCCAACCTGTTGCCAAGGTTACCTGCCTCCAGGGGACTGTTCCTCCCTGTAAGGAGTTATTAATGAGTAGCCCTGGATGACTCCCCTTCTGTCTATATCCCTGGGTGGCTTCATTCTCACCCTTGGATCACTTCACCTTTGGGATCAGGTAGGCAGGATGGGAGGAGAGGGCATGAGATCAAAGGAAATCTGAAATCTATTAAAAGAGGAGGACACCCTCACTTCCTCGGGCACCAACTTGGACCCCCTCCTCTGTGGAGGAGCCTCTGTCCCTTTCTCTTTAAATGAAACTTTTTGTTCTTGCCTCACTGTTTCTTGAGCATTCAATCTTCAACCCTGGGCAAATGGGGATTGGCCCTGATTGTCATCACAGGTATCATCTCTGGAGGTTCCACTGAGACTTTCACCAAGGTAAGCTCCTTCATACGTACCCCAACATCTTTCTGAGGTGTGCCTTTCTGTCTCTTTCTTTTTTTCTGTAGAACAATTATGGATACCCATCAGCTAATTAATTGCAGTTAGAATGAGCTGCCATTCTATAAGACTTGGTTGACAGAATTCACAGCCTAGGTGGCTCCCAATCACCTCCTGAAGATCAAGCGCATTGGATTCTGCCAAAGCCATTTCTCACTATCGTATCCAGGCTGGAGCGCTTCTGGCTGAATACACAGTGTCTCTAATCCCAGTCTGCTTTTGGATGCATGGAGACCACAAAGTCTGAAACACCTGTGAGATTCTGGACAGGGAATCTCAAAGTTTTGTCCCCACCCCTCACCTGACTGCCCCTATGGGGTATCCTGTGGTGACTGGTTGATCAAGTGGCACTGAGCAAAAGCCTTTTAACACAAGCAGCCTCCGAAATCTCCTGTGTTCACTCATACCGAGCACCCATCCCCTCACCAGTCAGATACAAGCCGTTGAAAGAGGGACGCTTTGCAGGGAGTAGTTCATAAGGAAATATCTGATTTCCCTTTGTTCACATAGTAAGCATTTTACAAGCCTGTAGATCCTCCCCATTGTGCTTCTGTGTTCCAATGTGCTCCACAAGCTTCTTTAGCTGCAAAAGGAAGACATTTTCAATTCATCTCTTCAGTAAATGCCTCTAGAAAAAGCACGTTGACAACCACTAGATGTCCTCCTTACTCTCTGGAGATTCCTTTAGCCCACAGAGCAGAGAAAAGTACCCCATCATGGGAATTTTTTTCCTGTGGGTTATCACATTTGGACATTAATAGTGGCAAGAGAAGGTCAGTCATGCCTCTGAGTCTGAATTCTCCCCTGTCTTTGGAGTGGGTCAAGCAAAGGCCCTCACATTCTGCTATGATGCCAGCAAGAGCTGGCAGAACCATGTGGTGAGGGACGAGTTGCTGGACTGCTAGAAGCTCATAGGGAGATGTCCCTAGTGAAATACTCAGTTTTCTCCAGCTCAGGCACCTGAGGTCTGTTTTTTTTCTAACTGAGAGGGAAGTTTGTTCTCAACATTTACACCAGGTTCACCACTAACCTGCACACTGAAAAATTGGGATAAGTCTGCCTCACAGACACTCTAGGAAAGTCTCATTTTCTTCTGCTGCCAGGTCTGCGAAATGACTTAATCGCAGTTGGAAAAAGGAGATGTCTCACAATTTTCTGCATCCAATCCAGTCTAATTACCAACTGGGGGAATAAAAACCAGTCTCTGGAGGAAACATAGATTATAGGACCACACCTTAAGATACTGATTTTTAAGAAGAAAAAATATGGTTAAAATGCCCTACATGTGAGGTCCTGCTTTTCAAACTCAAAACTCGCTTCCCTTACTTAGTTTCTGCTAAATCTCTATCTCTCTAAGGCTTGCATTTAAAATGTAAATTGCAGAGGCTTACTGAGCATACAAGACTTACAAGGCTTGCAGAGAACCAGTTGAGACCAAAGGAAGGAAAATGTGTCAATTTTAAATTCAAGCTGCTTGTGGAACATAAAAAGCATCTCTTCTTGCAGTCTACCATCCTGCTTTCTTAACAAGTTCCTCCCTAAACACTACAGCACAGGGAAGGAAGATGGAATAATCTCGTATATACAAGTCTTCTTTTTCTTGAGAATCTTTACCTGAGGCCTTCATGGCTCTCACATTGTTTAGATATCCAAACTGACTCTAATCTGAGCTAAAAAGTGAACTCTGATCTAATAAAGATGTTCTGCATGTTCCTTTACCATAGTAATTGCGGTCATGTTATTTTTTTAGAACTCTTGTTGCTTTAAAATTCTATATTGTTGAGCTCATGGTTTTATGATGAATTCACATTTGATTCTACATGCCTAAATTAATATTTTTTTCTGATTAGTCTTATTTTATCTAACCATAGAGGTTTTACACTGTTTTTGTTCAGAGGCCAATTTTCAAGGGTTTGTTCGCAAATACATTGGAACAATCTCCTTTTATATAATTCTAAGAACATAGACCTGATGATGTTGGGAATAAATCTGCTAACCATTGAGGACAAGTGACCA
Source organism: Glaucomys volans (assembly GCA_020662805.1). Classification (NCBI taxonomy): domain Eukaryota; kingdom Metazoa; phylum Chordata; class Mammalia; order Rodentia; family Sciuridae; genus Glaucomys; species Glaucomys volans. The sequence continues at coordinate 312,826 of JAJEJO010000661.1, forward strand.
CCTGAACCTTTGATTTTAGTGTCCACCATGGCTGTCAGACTTTACAACTAGTATTTCCAACAAGCCTTCCCTATTTTTAAGTCATAATGTAAAAGTCTAATAGAATCTATTTTAATTTCTAGCAAGTTAAACCTAATGGAGGCTTTAATAAACACCATCAGTGTTGCCTCCTATATGTGGAGATCTACCTACAAACTGCTACAAGATCATTGTTTCCTGTCTGTTTTATGTATATTTGCAAACCTGTGTATGTATTGTTGTGTCTACATGTGCTTATGTTCATATATCATGTACATGGCATAAAAATTGGCATATAGATAGATGAGCACTCATAAATTAAAATTTAAATGAGAAATGGATCCAAATACCTTTAATTCACATGACTTAAAAAAAGGTTCAATTTAAAAACAAGAATAAAGATGTCTTTAAAATTATTAACTCCCAAGTTTTTCTAGGTGGTCAAACAATTAATAGAGTATTGTTCTCTATAAAAAGTCTAGAATGTAATATTCATTGCTTCTAGGATTTTTCTTCAATAACAAAGAGATAACTAGTACTATTCACTACACATGGTTTTTTGGTTTTTGGTTTTTTGCAGTTAGAAATAAATTTGGGGTGAACTAGGGGGAGGCTGCATTCCTTGTTGCCCTATGACCTGTGACTCAAGCAGAGGAAATACTGTTTCTCTGTGAGACAGCCCTTGCTGCCCACTGATCCTTATTCATTGCCCCCCATTTGTTCACCACAAATACCAGCCCCTTGCCAGTATATTGCCTGCCTTTCATGTACAGATCACTTGCTGAATACTGTGGTGCTCACCAGGTGACCATTTGCCTGCTTTATGCCTAATTGTCACCTGCCACCCAATGTCCACCTGCCAACACCTACCAACTGCCTTACCATTTGCCTCCAGACCACTGCAGGCTGCCTGCAGTGCTCCCACTGCCTGTTGCTGCCTGGAAGTCCATTGTCAGGGTAACCACAGGTTTGGTTGTATGCAGCTGCTGCCATCTTGGGACACTGGCCAGAGCCTAGGAGTCCGGGACCAAGGGAACTTCAGGTTTGACACAGCCATTCCTGCCATCTTGAGGAACAGATGCCTCAGTCTCAGGACACCAGCCAAGGCCTAGAAATACATTGCCAGTGTACCTGCAGTTCTGGTTGCACCCAAGGTCTTCCTGCTGGGTGTGCTAGTAGCTACCATCTAGTGACCTCTTTGCAGGTGAGCACATCCCTGGTGGTCCCTCTGCAAATTGGAAGAAGATAGAAATCATGGGACTGCAGCGAGGCAGAGCCTGGGAAATCTGAAGCCCTGGTCCATCAGATTGCAGGTGGATTTATGTGGGCTAGTCTGGGTCTGGTAAGCCTGTGGAAAGCTAGAGAGTAGGGGAAGTTCCCCAGGGAGGAGCACAGGTTGGAGAAACTAGAGAAAACTGGGTTCTCTCTAGCTCAGTGAGTCCTGATGGGTGCAGGGAAGGAAGCAGCCAGCTATAATGGGTGGGAAGAATGGAAGAGGGTATGAGGTCATCTTGCTATCAGCTCACCCTGCTAACTGGATGGGCATTAACCAGACTGGAGTACTGTCAAACTTCAGACAACCACATGTACCAGTGGAGAAAGGAACCTGAGAAAATTTTTGAAAGTCAATGGAAGCAATCGGCAATCTTCAATAGACTCTTCTTCCCTCCCTCACATCTCTACCATCTTTGAATTCAACTATTTTTCATGCATCAATTTATTGAAGAGTGGGAATTCTGAATAGTATATTACAATTTGGTGTGTATTCCTATATTTTTACCTTTTTAAAAAAAATCTGTATATATTTTTTCTCTCACTTATTTGTCTGCCTGGATTCTCTTTCTCACTTCTTTCATGCTTACAGACAGCCAACCTCTATTAATTTCCTTACTATAAATTTTTACCTCTATCTTCTCTACTTCTCCCTCATAATTATTACATTCTACACTACCTCTGTTCCCTTTATGTCCATCATGTGAAATGGTAAACCCTTTTAGCAGACATACTGTTTATATTGTAGACAGTAATTGAACATGTCATATCTGTATATTGTGACAAAATTGTAAATGCCTTAATAGGAGCTATAAAGTTTATTGTTTGCTTTGGGGGCTGTTAATATTGGTCTCCCTCTTAAAGGTCGGGTACTGGAAGCCTGCAGGGACACTATGAGATTATAGGGTAGAAACCGTACTGCCTCACATACATACCACTAGATGGGAAGACACACAAACAACACGAAAAAACAAGGGAAAAAAATGCCTCAAACAAACCAAGATGTTCCAACAACAGAATCTGTAGACAATACAGTAGAAGAAATGTCATAGACGGAATTTAGGATGTATATAGTTAAGCTGATCTGTGAAGTTGAGGATAGTATAAGGAGTGAAATCAAAGAGAAAATACAGGAGGTGAAAAATCAATTCAATAAAGAGTTAAAGATTGTGAAAGAAACAAGCATAAATTCTTAAAATGAAGGAATCAATAAACCAAAATATAAATTCAGTAGAAAGTATCACCAACAAAATAGAGCACTTGGAAGACAGAACCTCAGACAATGAAGGCAAGATATATACTCTTGAAAATAATGTCAACCGCATAGAGAAGATGGTAGGAAACCATGAACAGAACTTCCAAGAAGTATGGATAACGTGAAAAGACCAAATTTAAGATTTATCGGAATAGATGAAGGCATGGAGATAAAAACCAAAGGAATGCACAATCTTTTCAATTACATAATATCAGAAATTTCCCCAAATCTGAAGACTGAAATGTCAAAGCAACTACAAAAGGTTTACAGGACCCCAAATGTACAAAATTACAACAAACCCCAAGGCGTATTATAATAAGAATGACTAACATACAGAATAAGGATAGAATTTTAAAGGCTGTGAGAGAAAAGAAAAAAAAATTACATATACAGGAAGCCAATTTTGATTTCAGCTGATTTCTCAATCCAGACCCTTAATGCCAGAAGGTCCTGAAACAACATATATCAAGCTCTAAAAGAAAATGGATGCCAACCAAAAATTTTATATCCAGCAAAACTAAGCTTCAGATATGAAGATGAAATAAAAACGTTTCATGATAAACAAGTTAAAAGAATTCACAACTAGAAAGCCTGCACTACAGAACATTCTCAGCAAAATCTTCCATGAGGAGGAAATGAAAAAAAAAAAAAAGAAGAAAACCAGCAAAGGGAGGAAATACACTAAAGGATAATTCAATGAAAGGAGAAACTAAATCAGGTTAAAAAACACAGTAACCAAGAATACAAATCACATCTCAAAAATAACCCTTATGACCTAAACTCATCAAGTAAAAGACAAAGACTGGATGATTGGATTAATTAAGGAAAAAAACACCCAAAATATTCTGTCTTTAAGAGACTCATCTCCTAGGAAAGACATTCACAGAATAAAGGTGAAGGGTTGGGAAAAAACATATCACTCACATAGACTTTGTGAACAAGTGGGGATTTCTATTCTCATATTGGATAATGTGGAATTCAAGCCAAAGTTAGAAGGGATAAAGAAGGACATTTCATACTGTTTCAGGGAATCATACATCCACAAGACATAATAATCATAAATATATATGCCCCTTACAATGGAGCATCTACATACATCAAACAAACCCTTCTCAACTTCAAGAATCAAATACACCACAACATAATAATACTTTAACATACCTCTGTCACTGCTAGATAGATCTTTCAAGCAAAAAACAAACAAAGATCTATAGAACTAACTAATACAATCAATAATTTAGACTTAACAGACATACAGAGTTTTTTATCCATTGTCAAGCAAATGCATTTTACTCAGCAGCACATAGATCCTTCTCTAAAATAGACCATATGTTATGCCAGAAAGCATTTCTTAGAAAATATTAAAAAAATGGATACACTACCCTGCATTCTATTAGATCAGAACAGAATGAAACTAGAAATCAATGATAAAATTAAAAAAATAGAAGCTACTCTAACACCTGGAGACTAAATAACATGCTACTGAATAACAAATGGATAGCAGTAGAAATCAGGGAGGAAATTAAAAAATACTTAGAAGTAAATGAGAGCACCAATGCAACATATCAAAATCAAAATCTCTGGGACACTGTGAAGGCAGTGCTAAGAGGAAAGTTCATTGCATTGAGCTCATTCATTAAAAGAACAAAAAGCCAACAAATAAATGACCTAACATTACATCTCAAAGGCCTAGAAAAAGAACAATTCAACTTCAAAAGCAGAAGACAAGAAATAATTAAAATCAGAGCTGAAATCAATGAAATTGAAAGGAAAGAAATGACAAAAGAAAAAATTGACAAAAGATTGGTTCTTTGAAAAATAAATTAAATTGATAATCTTTAGTTACACTAATGAAGAGAGAGAGAAAACCCAAATTACTAAAGTTCATAATAAAAAAGGAAATATGATAGACACCACTGAAATACATGAGATAATAAGAAAATATTTTGAAAATGTATACTCCAATAAAATAGAAAATCTCAAAGACATTGACAAATTTCTAGAGACATATGAATTACCCCCACTAAATTAAGAGGACATACACAATTTAAAGAGACCAATATCAAGCAATGAAATTGATGATACCCTCAAAAGCCTACCAACAAAGAAAAGCCCAGGACCAGACAGATTCTCAGATGAGTTCTACAAGACCTTCAAAGAAGAATTAACACCAATACTCCTCAAATTATTCCATGAAATGGAAAAGGAGGGAACCCTTCCAAATTCATTCTGTGAGGCTAGCATCACCCTGACACCAAAACCAGACAAATTCACATCAAGGAAAGAAAACTTCAGACAAATATTCATAATGAACTTAGACACAAAAATTCTCAATAAAATTCTTGTAAAACACATTCAAATATATATTAAAAAGATAGTGCACCATGATCAAGTGGGGTTCATCCCAGGGATGCAAGGTTGTTCCAACATATGGAAATTAATAAATTTAATTCATCACATCAATAGACTTAAAGACAAGAATCATATGACCATCTCAATAGATGCAGAAAAAGCATTTGACAAAATACAGCACCCCTTCACATTCAAAACACTAGAAAAACTAGGGATAATAGGAACATAACATCATAAAAGGTATCTATGCTAAGTTCAAGACCAACATCATTCTAAATGGAGAAAAACTGAAAGCATTCCCTCTAAAATCTGGAAGAAGACAGAGATACTCTCTTTTACCACTTCTGTTTGACACAGCTCTTGAAACTCTAGCCAGAGCAATTAGATATATGAAATAAATTAAAGGGATACAAATAAGACAAGAAGAACTCAAACTATCCCTATTTGCCCATGACATGATTCTATATTTAGAAGAATATAGAAAAAAATTCCACCAGAAAAACTCTAGAACTAATATCAGACCTTAAACTATGCTACAGAGCAATAGTAATAAAAACAGTATGGTATTGGCATCAAGAGAGACATGTAGACCAATGATATAGAATAGAAGACAGAGAGATAAACCCACAAAAATATGGTTTTCACATACTAGACAAAGGCACCAATAACCCACATTGGAGAAAAGATTGCCTATTCAACAAATTGTGCTGGGAAAACTGGAAATTCATACGTAGCAAAATGAAATTAAACCTCTATCTTCCACCCTGCACAAAAATCAACCCAAAGTGGCTTAAAGACTAGAACAGACACCCTGTGCTTAATAAAAGAAAAAGTGGAACCAAATCTCCAACATGTTGGCTTAGGAACTGACTTCTTTAACAAGACTCCTAAAGCACAAGAAATAAGATTAAGAATCAATAAACAGAATGGATTCAAACTAAAAAGGCTTCTTCTCAGCAAAGGATACAATCAATAATGTGAAGAGAGAACCTACAAAATGGGAGAAAAACTTTACTGCACACACCTCAAATAGGGCACTAATCTCCAGGATATATAAAGATCTCAAAAAACTTAACATCAAAAAAAAAAAAAAAAGAATAACCCAATCAATAAATGGGCTAAGGAACTGAACAGACCCTTCACAGAGGAGACAAAATACAATTGATCAACAAATACATGAAAATATGTTTAAAAAAATCATCTCTAGCAGTTAGAGAAATGCAAATCAAAACTACTCTAAGATTTCATCTCACTCCAGTCAGAATGGCAATTATCAAGAATACAAGCAACAATTAGTGTTGGTAAGGATGTGGACAAAAAGGTACACTCATACATTGCTGGTGGGACTGCAAATTGGTGCAACCATTATGGAAATCTATATACAGATTCCTCAGAAAACTTTAATGAAACTATCATTTGACCCAACTATCCCACTCCTCAGTTTATACCCAAAAACTTAAAATCAGCAACTACAGTGATGCAGTCACATCAATGTTTTTAGCAGCTTAATTCACCATAGCTAAAACATGGAACCAACCTGGATGTCCTTCAACAGATGAATAAATAAAGAAAATGTGGTAGATACACGCAATGGAATATTACACAGTCTTAAAGAAGAATGAAATTATGGCATTTGCAGGTAAATGGGTGTAGTTGGAGAATATCATGTAAGCAAAATAAACCAAACCCAAAAAACCACAGGCTGAATATTTTTCTCTGATAAGTTGATGCTGATCCATAAGGGGGGAGGGGTTTGGGAAGAATGAAAGAAGTCTGGATTGGGCAGAGTGGAGTTAGGGGAATGGAGGGGCATGGTGATGAGAAGGACAGTGGAATTAGATGGACAATATTATTCTATTTACATGAATGATGACACTAGAGGTGTGACTTTGCACCATGTTCAGCCAGAGGAAGGAGAAGTTGTGCTCTATTTGTGTACCATGTGTCATTCTACTGTCATATATAACTAATTAGAACAAATTAAAAAGTAAATAAAAAGCTTAATAAAGAAGGAAAATTTGATTTAACATTAATGGGATTAATCATAAATGTGTTTGTTAGAGACATCTGATTAATTTACAAAGTAAATGTGCTAAAACATCAACTGCTAAATATGAAATCAAGAAGTCTTAACTTCTTAAATTCCATGAAGTAATATGTTTAAACATTATGTGTGTTATCATAAATGGGTAGGTGAAAAAGTTTTGACATTGATTGTCTTTGTCTTCACTAAAACATGATTATTAAAAATTAAGATGCTATCAGGTGTAATTTACATACAAAGAGTAAGAGATTTCAGTTTAGTTTCAATTAAAGTAGTATAAAAACATACACATATTTCATCCTATTAAAATGGAGTAATTTTCCTAAATTTGGAAATTTTATAAGGGCTTTTTCAGAAAGTGAATTTAAAAACGGGGTCAACAAGTATGAAAGAGACATAAGAAGGTTCTAGGTATGAACATATATTTTTGAATGTAAAGCAGAAGGAGAAAGGAAATGTTTCTGGATGAGAAAGACTTTGGTAAAGTAAAAAGCTATAAAATGTCTAAGTTACAGGGCTGGGGATATAGCTCAGTTGGTAGAGTGCTTGTCTTGCAAGCACAAGGCCCTGGGTTCAATTCCCAGAACCACAAAAAACAAAAAATTTAAAAATTAAAAAAAATAAAAAAATAAAATGTCTAAGTTACAGAATGTTAATGGAGGGCAGATTTCAAAAGTTTGAGTGTAACAAAGTTGGTAGTATAATCAGTTAAATTTATTTAAGGCTTTTTCTAAGGTCAAATATCAAGGTACTGATATAAAACAAAGTTTAATTCTTTGTGGGTTGAAGTAACAAATATTTCTTAAAAATTAATCTGCTTTTATCTATCAGGATAATCTCTTATGTCTATTATTATATAGAGAAACTTGTCTTAAAGGAGTTCGTACAACTCTGGTTAAACAACAACTTATTTTAGAGTAGTAATACCACATTACTGAATCTAAATTTTTTTTTAAAAGTGAAGCTTGGTTAATATAAGAATATCTGTGTACTCATGGTACTATTACTGGCTTCTTCATCATAACTTCCAAGTATATAAATCCTTAAAATATAAGATCTAAAAGAACATTTACCAAACTGGTATTCTTCAAACTAAGGTTTAAAGTAAAAATTTAGGATTATAAAAAAAAAAAAAATTATGTTTCTTACTTCAGAGCTATTATACAAAGTAAATATGTTTTTACTCTTTTCCATTTCATTTCATATTCTTCTTGTCAACTTTGTAAGTGTTATCTGTTAGTACGTACAGAAATATAACTTCTAATATAACAGCTAAGTTAATTTGAGATAACAGTCCATCATCTGTAGGACAGACAGGATACAAGGCTACCTTCCAGTCCTAATGCAGACCCCAATTAAGTAGAAGGGTAAATAACTCTAAAGTTACAGACATTAAAGGTAAAACCCAATACTCTTACTTTAAGACTGGTGAAACTGGCTTTCTGGATGTTTAAGACCAAAACTTGGAGACTAAAGCTAAGGAAATAAAAGGGCCAAGAAAGAAAATAGCCAGTATTTGGCTCTTGCCCTTCGAGTCATCTTGAACCCAGGGAACAAGGGGGCTTCCCTAAGGGCTTTGCCTCTGGGCCATGTGGCCGCCTGATCAGGGAGATCAATGAGACCCTGGGGCCCTCCTGATCAGGGAGATCAATGAGACCCTGGGGAACAGAAAGCCAACAAGTACACATTGCAAAGAGGAGGGTCATTGGAGAAAGATGCCCCCAATGCTTCCAAGGGAAGCCCCATTGTCAAGGAGCCCCTGACCCATCCTGGCAGATGGCACTAAAGGAGCTAAGAGCTACTCACAAGTTTCTGAGAGTGACCCCCCAAGAGAACTCAGTTGGGTCTTAAAAATAGGAACATGATTATTTTGACCAGCTTGATCTTAAATACCTAGCAAAACAGGTTACAAGCAAAGTACTGCTATATCTGAGCATTAAAAAAGAAAGGCAATAGTTCTTTTAATATAACTTAAGATGTACAATTGTGTTAGCCCCACCAAGAGTAAGACATGAGGCTATAAAAAAAGGGTTTCTTAGGAGTGCCTGCTAACTATCAAAGAGACTATCAGAGTCAGATGTTTTGTTCTGTTTTTGGTCAATAGTCAATTTAAGGCCTACAAATCTTCCTAACCTCCTTCACAGGTAGGCTTTATCTGTGTTTGCTAGTATTATTATCTAGCCCTAAGTAACAGAAATAAATGGGTGTCTATGAAACAGAGGTTATGCCAATAAAAAGATATTTAACAAAAATCAGATGACATTATATATCTTAATTATATCTTATGGGGGCATCTGTGACGTTATTAAAACCAAGTGTTGTGTTTACATTCCTGAAAACTCTGACAATGTAACTAATATCAATAAAGAGTTACATTCCCAAATAGAAGCTATGTCCTCGACAGCCTTGTCATGGGAACAATTTCTTAACCATTGTACCTCCTGGTGAAAAATTACTGGTCTCTGTCATCATCATGATGTTCATTGACATGTTCCGGATGCTACAATATTTATTCTGTGTTAATTGCATTCTAGTACTCATATTGTCTTGTTTCTTTCACAGAAGCACTTACCTCCCAGAGGACTTTACAACCTGTTGCTTCCAAACCAGACTTTTGCCAAAGACCTCTCAACTGACCCAAAATATTCTTAAAAGGGAAACCCAAACTGCTTGCCTCATGGTGCCCCCTCTCAGCTCAAAGCAGTCAGAGAAGTTGTCATCCACTTTCCCTTACAACAGTAAGGGTTCCCTTCTGTGGGGGAGGGTTTGAGGCCTGGGGGGAGGGATGTTGCAAATGACAGTCAGTGTGGGTAATGAATGATTGGGTCAGATTAGGAAGATGGAGGCTGGTTCAAAAGGAAAGGAAATAAAATGTTAATACCTTCAGGACACTTTCCCTCCTCCAACCTGTTGCCAAGGTTACCTGCCTCCAGGGGATTATTCCTCCCTGCAAGGAGTTAATGAGTAGTCCTGGGTGATTCCCTTCCTGCCTGGGTGGCTTCATTCTCACCCTTAGATCACTCCACCTTTGGGTTTAGGTAGGCAGGATAGGAAGAGAGAGCATGAGATCAAAGAAAATCTGAAATCTATAAAAAGGGGAGGATACCCCTACTTCCTCAGGCAACAGCTTGGTCCCCCTCCACTGTGGAGGAGCCTCTATCCCTATCTATCTCTGTTCTGTCCTTAAAACTTTTTGCTCTTGCCTTAGTGTCTCTCAGCTGTTCAGTCTTCAACACTGGAGGAATGGGAATTGGCCATGATTCTCAACACTGGTATCATCATTCCCACTTGGCTAGACCTCAGACTCTATGAGCATGAGTTCTATGATATCCTTCTTTCAGGACAACATAGCTTAGGGAAATAACTCTTGATGTTATTGTTGTTCCCAGAATTAAGGGTCTAAGGCAAGAGCACCCAAAGACCATCTGACCCCATTCCTTTGGAACTAGTATACTTCCTGCCTCTCCAGTTGGAGGGGGAAGCAATTGGCCTTCTTGGGCAATATATCTGGATGCAGTGAAAGCCAGTCCTTTGAAGAGATATCTAATCAAATAGCACATACTATAGCCTGAGTGTGTGACTGGAGGTCTCTATAAAGAGGGCCATTACTTGAGAACTTACCCACCAACTTTGGTTCAACTGGCGATCTATTTCACCCTGGCACTTCTCAGATCAAATCAATCCCAGTTCTCTAGGAAGGAGAGGGATGTCTCTTCCTCAGGGTCCTTTGACCATGTTTACATAGATTCAATTAGAATTCCTTGAGGGGTTCTTAATGAGTTCAAAGCCAGGAATCAGATAGCAGCAGGTTTTGAATTAATTTTGTCCTGATGGTCTATGATAAATAAAAATGTACATTGGATTAATTATATTTATTATAATCAACCAAGGATTACTAATTATACCAGAGGTGTTCTCAAAGGAATTATAGAAAAATTAGATGATACTAATAGAATGATATGGCAAAAACTAATTACATCTATTATTATCCCATTAATTGTTGTATTGGGAGTCATTACTATAATTAGATATTGCATAATTCCATGTTTGACAGGTCTTTTTCAATGAGTGATGGAGATAGCTCTCCCCAATCTCCAGTCTCATATCAAAATAATCCTGTATTGGGTATAGTTGAACATGAATATCAAAAGTTGCTATCCAAACCTGAAGAAAATAATTTATATGGATCTTATATTTATATATAAGGGGGAAATTATAAGATTTATGTTTTCTTATCTAAGTTAAACCTGTAATAAAACACAGGCTTATTTAATGTAACTTCAATTTCACGTGTATAATGGAGCCATCTTAAGTTAGGAAACAATTTTTAAATTCCCTAACAGGCATCCAATCTCAGCTGTAGCCCTTTTCTGTCCTCTCCCCAATTTTAAATACTTCCACAGGGGAGTACCCCCAAATTCTTCCTATCAGAGCTAGGGGCAGTGCTTCATTAGGGATAAAAACTGGCAAACTGCCCACCCACGATGCTTGCTTGCCAGATTCCCTTTTGGGGTGTACCCTTCTATAGAAGTACAATTTTGCCTGGCCGAACCACTTCCAAGCATGTGTTTGATTTCTTGTGGCACCTTGGTATTTCTAACATGTTGCCTTTTCTCTTTTCATTTGTTTTAGTCAGTTTTCTCATTACTGTGACCAAAGCATCTGACAATAAAAATTTTAAGGGAGGAAAAGTTTATTTGGAGCTCATGGTTTCAGAAGTCTTGTCCATAGATGGCTGACAGTAGCTCTGGGCCTGAGGGGAGGCAGCATACCATGGTGGAAAGGCATGGCTGAGGAAAGCAGCTCAGCACATGGCACCAGGAAGCAGAGAGACAATTCTGCTCACCAGGGACAAAATATTAATCCCATAGGCACACCCTCAGTGACCTACCTTCTCTTGCCATATCCTACCTGCCTATGGTTATCATTCAGTTAATCCATTTAAGTGGATTAACACATTGAAAAAGTCAAGTCTTTCATAACCCAATCATTTCACCTCTAAACCTTCTTGCATTGTCTCACGTAGCTTTTGGAGGACACCTCCTATCTAAACCATAACATTATCCCTTCTAATAAACTCATGTCTGTTACTCTGAGCAATATGTCTGAAATCCTTCTGTTCTAATCACAAGAATAGGGGTGAAGAGGGGCCCTGTGTAGCCTCCGTTTCACAGAAGGCTCCAGTCCTATGACATCAGGTTTTGTAAGGGCAGCTCTTCTCCAATATTCTCTCACTGTGGGGGTATAACCCTTGCAAAGTTCTGCTTGGCAACATCAGATATTCCATAGGGCTCTTCCACCCTGGAAGGGCTCAGGTTCTGATCTCTCTTCAGCACTGTGATGCTGGTGGCATTTCTGTCCAAGTTTTCAGTCTCCAGGGACTGCTTTCTGCAGTTTCTGTCTGTCTTGCTTTTGCACAAGTGCAAATGAGGAGTGTGGAATTGATTGGATATAGAGAAGAGTGGTAGACAGGAGGCTCAGAGGGTAATTCTATAAGCTGGGCCCACAGTGCTGACACTCATGTGCTTTCTTTTAAAATGCAATTTACCTGAGGCTCTGTCCTGGCTTAAATCAAGAGTATATGCTATATTCCTCAACAACAACCTGTTATCAGCAAGAAATGCAGGCCTAGAGACTCCTCCCTGCAGATAAGAAGGACAAAATTACCCTGAACAGGGGTGCTTATGACTTTTATACACAAATGCTTTTATATACAAATGCTTCCAGGATTCAGAAAGGTAGGACTTCACAGGTTTTGGCTCCTTCCTAGTGCCTGGTGCCTTCCTTATCACATTCAAAGGGAGCTAGATTTCCTGGGGCAACATCTACATTTCAGAGGGAGAGGGCTTCTAAATTCAGCTAGTTTCAAACCCCTTAAAAGTTCCTGGGTCTGTGAAAAATACACCATCCTCTCCAGAGGCAGTAGGGGAGCACTTAGTTCACAAAAAAACTGGCAGTCTTCAGGACCAACTGACACTGGTCTTGGAAATCAGGATGGGAGGGTCCTTGTTCCCCCTGTGTTGAAGATTAACACACAAGAAACACTGAGGCAAGTGTAGAAAGCAAGTTTTATAAAGAAAGAGACAAAACAGAGAGCAGACTTCTCCAGAGAGAAGTTGAGCACAGAGCTGGGTGCCCTCAGGAGTGGGTGTGTCTTTCGTTTTTATAGACCCCCACCTTCTCTTTCTTCTCAGCATATGTACCTAAGGGCAAGAAGGAGCAGCCCAAGGAGTGATCCCTTGTGTTGGAAAGTGTGAATCTTTGTAGGGTGTTAGCAACCCATTTCCTTTTCTTTGATAATCACCCTCATCTTTCTGACTGATCCATCATTTACCATCTATGCCGACTACCTGTTCTTTCCCCTTGTCTCACAAACACCCACCTTGTGGCCCTGCAACTGCTCTTTAGAACTGCAGCTCTTCTGGCAGGTAGGTCTTACACTAGAACAAAACTAAACATTCCCAAAGAAACTATTACAATAGTATTCTTCAATAGATACAAACATGGGTGGACTTACTAGAGACCTCTGAGATAAGACACGGAGGCTTCTCTTACAAGGGCTCCTTCAGCCTTTAAAACTCATTGCCCTGACTTTTGTATCTGACCTATCATTCTCACAGTTATTAGTTAAACTTTCTGGGATATATTTTTGGACCTGGTTAACCATCCATGTCTTGAAAAAGAACAGACCACTTACTTGATCAATCTTTTCACTAAGAATGCAGTGAGACACTAGCTTATTCCAATGATCAAAAGTTCTCAGCTTTAACTTAACCTGCCTATGTAATACTCTCACCAAAGTATTCACTGAACAGGGTGATTAACAATAACCCTTGTTCTCCGTTTATAAAAGTTGTAACTACTTTCTTCTCTGAAACACTCTTTCAAAACAATTTGAATCTGTGCTCCTGGGAGTACGTCTCTCACATTTGGCTCAGAATAAACTATTTTCGTACTTCCTTTTAAAGTAGTTATTATTTTGCCTCCAAAAGTCTACAAATGCTTCTAAAGGAAAATTCCACTCAGAATTTGATCTCTTTTTGTAAGACAGCAATTTGGGAGGTTTTCTGTTTTTTGTTTTTTGGGTTTTTTTTTAAACTATTTCCTTGAAAAGATACTTTCTTAGAGCTACTTCCCCTTCCCAACTATTTTCCCCATCTATTCATCCATCTCTAATATTCTTTCTTTTGGTATTGTAAATTCTTTTTTTTTTTTTTTTTACTGGGGATTGATTGAACCCAGGGTGCTTTACCATAGAGCTACATACTTGAGTCTTTCTATTTTTATTTTGAAGCACTAAGTTGCTTATGACCTTGCTAAGTTGCTGAGGTTAACTTCAAAATTCAATCCTCCTCCCTCAGCCTCTTGAGTTGTTAGGTAGTAGTTAGTAATGAGCAGTGAGATGCAAGGCAAGGTCATGGGTTTTCTTTCAGTTACTTTTAAAGTTGTCTTTAAATTCCTTTTGAGGCAAATGGATGATCAGATAACTTATAGAAAAACACCAAGTGTACAAACCTTGAGAATGAACACATAGAAACAAAGGGAGCCAATTTAAGAAATACATCAAGAAAGAAGGATTAATGGGATTAACTCTAGACTGTAAAGCTAGGATTCATGGCCACAAGTGTCTCCATATATCTCAGAAGAGAGGTTTCTTCAGGAGTGCAGGCAAAGTAATGTAAATTCTGACCAGTTACTGACATCAATACCCACACTGACATAGGATTGACTTGCAGATGAAGTCCTCCTGAATAAGATGGCCACCAAGACAATTCCCAAGAGGGCCAACTAGGGTAAAAAAATTCCCTTCCTCAACATAAAGAAGGACTTACCACCTGATTGGTGCAGAAGGTACACCCCAATTCTCAAGGCAAAAAACAAACACATACATTTGGAAGCAGCACTCTTTCCTTTTTTGTTCTTTGTTCTGAGAGGACTCTCTGGAGAGTGCCCTTTGCTTGGGCTTCACTTTATTGCCACTTATAATAATGTTCTCTTGCATGGCTTTTGGTGTCTGACTTTAAATTTTCCTTTGTTGAAACACAAGAACGGAGGTGTGGAGCTTCAGCTCCCCACTTCCCTGTCACTGAGATTATAGGTATCACAATTCATAACAGCTGATACCTTAAAATTCTAAAGAAAGCCCTCTGTAATGCATCTTTTTTTGGTTCACAAGGTAACATGCTTATTTAAAAGGAAGAAAGAGGGCTGGGTATGTAGCTTGATGGCTCAATGGCAGAGTTAGCATGTGTAAGGCTCTGGGTTTAATATCCAGCATCACACACACACACACACACACACACACATACACACACACACACACACACAAACACAAATCAGATGCTCCCCCCAGGAGACTGGTGTTCCTCTTGATGTAAAGAGGTAATAAGGAGGCACCTTTCACAGGTCTTGGAAACCTTTGAAATTCCTGTCTTTTGTTCTAATCCACCCCTTTCCCCCTCAAGGAAGTTTTCAGGGCCCTTAAGGCCCCCTAAGACAGAGATATGAGATAGAAAGGTCGTATTTTCCTAAATGGTGACTTTGAATGAAACTGTTTTCCTGAGAATCTGACTCCTAAATATTTGTGGAACAAGGCAGAGGAAAACCCTCTGGTAGCACCTATGTCTGGACTCCAGATGCTTAAGTTCCAGCTGCCCTGGAAGCCCCAAGTGTTACCTCCCTAATTCAGTGAGGTATCAGTGCTGCTAACTCAGGCTCTTTCTTTGAGTTTAACACCCACTCCCTACTTTGTGGACTGGCAAGTGCACCAGGAAGAGCATGCATGGGGCTTATCTCAGTGGGTCTCTCATTCTCTAAGAGACAGACTTTGAAGTTCTTCTCTGATGCCTAGTGAGATTCTGAAATCTATTTCTGGTCTTCATCTCCATTTCCTAGTACACAACTCTGAAAATCTTTAGACTCTTCAAATAACTAGAGTCTTTTTATATGCTAAGGAATTAAAAGATAGCTGGCAACCCCACCGAGCTTTAGGATGGGGGCTGGTCAGTTTAAAGTCAAAGGCAAGACTACAGGGCTGGGACTTGATGAGGGCCCACCACCCATAACATCAAGGGAATGAATAGGAGCTAAGCTTTGATTATTAATGGCCAGTGATTTAATGTAATGACTTACATAACT
Source organism: Glaucomys volans (assembly GCA_020662805.1). Taxonomy (NCBI): domain Eukaryota; kingdom Metazoa; phylum Chordata; class Mammalia; order Rodentia; family Sciuridae; genus Glaucomys; species Glaucomys volans. The sequence continues at coordinate 328,905 of JAJEJO010000661.1, forward strand.
TACATAATGAAGTCTTCACACACACAACCCCAAAACAAAACAAACAAACAAACAAACAAACAAAAAACAGCTAAAAGAATGAGATTCAAGGAACTTCTAGACAGCTGAGCAGATTGCTGTTCCTGGAAGGTGCTGTGCTTAGAGAGGTTATGGAAGCTCTAAGCCCAATCCTACATCTCTTACCCTATGCATCTTTTCATCTGAATCCTTTGTAATATCCTCTGTATTAAAGCAGTAAACATACTTCCCTGAGTTCTGAGTGAGGGTTATGAGAAATAATATTCCTATGAGACATCTTCCCAAGAAAAATGGAGGGACAGTGTGGCTGGGGAGGAAGGAGAGGAAATTGGCCAAACGTTAAACCTCTCCCGGTGCACACTTTCCTGACAACAATGGGCCCTGGGGGGAAGGGGCAGATACTGAATTAGTCTTAAAAGGAAGCACAGCAAATACCAAGGGGCAAGATATGAGTACTCATCCCTCAGGGTCTGGACTCTTATCTCCCCAGACAAAAATGGGTTTCAACCTTTTTACAACCACCCTATTAAATTAAAGTTTTAGTCTGTACAACTAGCCCCTGATGGTCAAAACTGCATGTACACAGCTTCCAATGATTACATCATTGTACCCTACAAAACCAAAATCCCCTCTGTAACTGATGGCTATTTTTCACATCCAGAAAATGGTCCCCAACGGTGTCCGAGTCCGCAAAGGAATAAAGGCTTCTCTGAATACATTGAAGTCTGCTTCCTGTCCTTTTGTACTTATACCAAGGGCCACTCTAGCAAGTTAATCAAGCCTGAACAGGGGTACTGAGAACCTCAGTGCATAGTTGGTCAGTCAAAAGTACAGGTAAAACAACCAGGGGCTTGTGACGGATGTGTGAAGAAAGAACGGTTATGGGGACTGAGCCCTCAACCAATAGGATCTGATGCTGTTAGGTAGCTAGTCAGCCATGAACAGCTGGGTAAGAGACAGGAAAATGAAGGGCAACTGAAAAAACCATAGGAGGCCTTACCTAACAGACAAGCACCTGAAAGATGGTGGCCTGGTATGTTAAAAATCTCCTGTAATAGTGGTCCACTTGCCCTTTTGAATATAGATGGGAGGCTTATTTTTCAAAGGGACAAGTTTTCCTTTTTCTCTCCTCTCTCTCCCGCTCCCTAACCTGGGGGCAGGGATCAAAATTACCCTGAGCTATCTGTGCTCTACAGGAAGAGAATCCTCCTGAGAATCTGGGAGACTACTATATGACATATTAACAGGTGAATGTTAACATACCTTCAGGGCACCCTGGGACCCCCTGTCAGGGCACACCTCTGGAATGTAGCCTTGGAAGAGCTCCTTTAAAAGCCCCCTGTTCCTCCTGATGGGCAGAATCACAGCCTCTGGGACAGGAGTACCCTGTGTTTCTCCTTTGCTAGCAAGGCAATAAACCTTCTTTTTCCTTTTTCTCAAAACCAGGTCCTCATTATTGAGTTGGCATCAGGGACAAGGACTGAGCTTTCAGCAACACTCCCCCTGCCTTAATTAAGAAAAACTAGTTTCCAGACTATGTTGTCATTGTAAACGCAAAAGGATGGCAGGCAGACCCCATTGGGGCCTATTTTCCAGGTGGGGAAAATGGCCCTCATTTACAGAGGGGATTTTGGTTTTATAGGGACAATGGTGTAATAATTGGGAGCTGTGTATGTGCAGTCTTGACAGTCAGGGGCTGGTTGAACAGGTTAAAGTCTTAATTTAGGAAGGCAGTTGTAAAAAGGTTGAAATTCAGTGTTGTCTGGGGAGATAAGAGTCCAGATCCCAGCGATGAGTACTCAAATCTTGCTCATTGGTATTTGCTGTGCATTCGTTTAGGTTTAATTAGCCATGGGGGAAGGCCATGGTTTAGGGCCCAGCATTCAGTATCCACCCCTTTCCCCCATGGCCCATTGTTCCTTGGCTAGTTTCTCCTCCCTCCTCCAAGTCGCACCTCTCTCCATTTTTCTTTGGGGGCTATGTTGCAGGGATATTATTTTCCCTAACCCTTCAGTCATGGTCTCCAGGATGGTCCCTTCCTTAATCACAGACCCTTCCTTAATCAGGACCCTTCCTTAATCACAGAAACTATGTCACAACCCCCAATCACCCTGATAATTAAAGCATAAGACCCTCACAGTAATAAACTGAGTAAGGGGACAGGTAATTGAGATAAACAGGGGAACTAAATTTCCTCAAAAACTCCATCTCTGAGTACCAGACCATCCTCTCTTCAGGGCAGCTCCTATACTGTATGTTACACTTGCTTCTCACCTTCTCTATTAAACATTTGCTTACTGTTCTGTGTTTTGCTGGAATTCTTTCCAGCAGTCACAAGAACCTGAAGGCAAGGACTGCAGAGGATGTGGAGCAGACACCAGTCCTATAACAATGCCATCTCCAGCTAAAGAGTGTCAGAACTGAATTGAAGGAAGGGACACACATCTGGTGCCTGGTGCAGCATTAATTGCTTGCTTGCAGGTGGGGAGAAATCTGTACACCTTTTGAAGTCACAGAAATCTATGTTGATTGACTTTAGAATAGACTACACAAAGGTTTTTTTTTTTGTATTGTTTTGGTGTTTTAATGTGTTTGCATTCTATGCATTCTGTAAAATTGTTCTCAAAGGGAGGGCTGCTCTCAAATACTCTATTCCATCATGGCACAGAGTAGAATGCAGGAATATAATTTCATTGTTGTCAAGTTGAAATTGGGCGGCTGCAGGGGGAGGGAGCAAGGTCACCTAGCAACACACTCTGCCAGAAGTGACCAATGAGGCAGACCTGCTGACCGTAACATCCACCTTGGGTCCACCTTTTCCTGGGCAGGACCCCTTGACCCCTTCCTCTGTATAAAAACCCTGAGCAGCCAAAGCCACTTTCGATTTCCTCTGGCTCTCCTACCCCAACTTTTACCGGGGCAGGGGGCTGGGGATTTCGCCCAGAACAGAGACTCTAATAAATCACAAGCCACTACTTTTGTCTGACTCTGGTGAACCCGCCTGGCGAGCTTACTCCTTTGGCCACCCGCTGCCTTTGCGAGTTTTACAATTGTCACAGTATATTTGGCCATCAACTCCCAAGTGAGAAGGCACAGATCTAAAGCAGCCTTGGAAAATGAGAAGTTAAGCTGCAGAAAGTGGCAGGGTGTTACAGGTGTACACTCCTGTAGAGATGTTAACATGTTATGATCTTATTGGTCAGTAAAAAGCTCAAGAGCATGTGGTCTCATTTAGCATTTTTACATATATATTCCTTTCCCTACTGACTATGAAGCCAGAATTGGGGACAGGCAGTTAGTGTAGAATAGGAAATCTGGTTGAATTGAGGAATGGAGGTCATCCGTCTGGGAAGTTCGAGATCGCCCCTAGGAGATTGGAATGTCAGCATCTCCAGAGTCCTTTTGATCACCAAGGTTACCTGCTTAACTGCCCCTCCCAAAAAGCTGTAGGCAGGAAATTGCTAATGAATGCCCCCTGGGCCCCTGCCTACTTGAATCCTCCCTGTGGCTCTTCCCCCTGCCATCTGCTGCTCATCTTCTTCTGCTATGTCACCTGCAACCCCTGGGCCTAGTCTATCTAAGCAGGAAGGAGAGATAAGGGGTGGGGGAGGACAAAAGAGACCCTAATCTATAAAAGATGTAGGGTGTACTCACTTCTTGGGGATTCTAGAACATCAGCTATGGCTCCCTTCTCCCTCTCCGGAGAAGTCTGTGTTACTACTTTTAAATAAAACCTGCTTAATATGCTTGCCTTGGTGCATTTCTCTATCTATTATACTTCAACACCTGAGGAAGCAGACCTCATTACCAGTAAATGGCAGTATCAACTATATAAGTCCCTGTTTCTGAACCATTTCTCTTGTGTCCTGGCTGTTGCAGTCATAAATAAATTAAATATAATTTTGAATATGTTCCCTAACATTACAGCATTTAGGTGAGAAGATAATTTATAAAATAATGGAATTTCAAAGTTTATAGCAAGTACCCTTGACCTATAATTATTAGGATGACATATCACCTTGCATTTGTGCTATTCGTACAGTTCTTTCTTTCTATGATCTCTGTCAGTTCCTAAGAGATGCATGGGTGTTAACTGCTAGGTAAGAAAACAAAGCTTAGAATATTCAAACCACAAAATATTACACCTTGGGGATCTTTCCTTCTAATTCCTTTGACATTCAAATGGGAATCTCAAAGCTCTGATGCCCTGAAACATCATAAGATTTGATTTGGGATTAGATTTTAACATTCTTTTATAAAACATGTATTTGTCTCTCAAACTTTCTGTATGACCTAACATGCCAGATGGTCTCATTGTTTCAAAATTTCAATTGTGAATGATGATACACAGGAGCATCTATTTGTTATGGCTAAAGACCAACTGAGGGTGTTTTAATTCAAATAGAATATTTAAAAATATGCTAATTGAGTTTGTTATTTAGTTGGAGTAAGCTGGTTTTCAAGTTTTAATGATCACTGCCAAAAGCCAAATGTGGGTGCCTTGAGGAGTTTCTGGGGGTAAACTGTCCACTCTTAGAAGATCAAAAAGAGCCTGCAGGATGACAGTTGTGTGTCCCTCAAAATTGTGTTTGGGCCATAACCCTGTTGCCACTTCTCTTCCTTCCTCATCTTTGATGGGCCTTGGGGTTCAGCTCTTGGCTCTCTCTCATCCCTCTGACCCATTTTAATGTCCTAGCTCTGAGATGTTGCTGTCATCTTCTGCCTTCTCATAAATCCCTCTCCTATTCTCCCACAGTCAAGACACTACAATTTCAAGTGCATGGGAATACACTGTGCTGTCAGTCTTTAAATTAGATCTTCTAATTTTGTTAGTTAGGACCAACTTTAGTGATAATATGACCTTTCATCAAATTTAATTATTAAAATAGAAGCCTACATAGCCAAATGAAAAATTTCCAGAAAAACAGATTCCAGGAAATGTTCTTTTTCCAAATTCCATTAATGTATTTAATAAGCACAACATCATTAATATGAAGTGCTTTAGTCAGCTATTTTGCCACTGTGACCAAAAGAACTGACAAGAAAAATTTTAGATGAGGAAAAGTTTATTTGGGGCTCACGGTTTCAGAGGTCTCAGTCCATAAATGGACAGCACCATTCCTTAGGGTCTGAGATAAAGGAGAACATCATAGCAGAAGTGTGTGGTGGAGGAAAGCAGCTTGGTGTATGGCACCAGGAAGCAGAGAACTCTGCTCACCAAGAACAAAATATGGCATGGTGTTGACACCAAAATAGTTATGTAGACCTATGGTGCAGAATAGAAGACACAGAGACAAACCCACATAAATATAGTTACCTCATACTAGACAAAGGCACCCAAAATATACATTGGAGAAAGATAACCTATTCAACAAGTTGTGCCAGGAAAACTGGAAATCCATATGTAGCAAAATGATATTAAACCTCTATCTCTCACCCTGTATTAAAAAGTCAGCTCAGGGCTGGGGATATAGCTCAGCTGGTAGAGTGCCTGTCTCGCAAGCACAAGGCCCTGGGTTTGATCCCCAGCACCGCAAAAAAAAAAAAAAAAAAAAGTCAACTCAAAGTGGATCAAAGACTTAGGCACTAGAACAGGGTCCTACACCCAACAGAAGAAAAAGTAGGCCCAAATCTTTATGTTGGCTTAGGAGCTGACTTCCTTAACAAGGCTCCTAAAGCACAAGAAGTAACATCAAGAATCAATAGATGGGATGGATTCAAACTAAAAGACTTCTTCTTAGCAAAGGAAACAATCAATTATGTGAAGAGAGAGCCTACAGAATGGGAGAAAATCTTTACAACACTCATCTGAGATAGAGCACTAATCTCCAGGATATATAAAGAACTTAAAAAACTTAACACCAAATGAGAAAAAAAAGAAAACTTTAATCAATAAATGGGCTAACGAACTGAACAGACACTTTACAGAAACATCTATTTTGTAATAACAAATGAAATTAAAAAGGTAAGGAGTTAATAACATTTTAAACCTTAAGATGCCAAAGAGCACACCAATGAACTACTTAACCAAAACTCCATTTGGAATCAAAATTGAAAAGTAGTAATGTCCTGTCTAATTATTTAGCATATGGCATATTAAATGATGTTTTAGAAGCTATAGGAAGCTTAATTAACATTATAGAGGTCATTGACCATAGTGCATTGCACATCCAAATGTCTAATATTCAAGGGGTTTTTATTCAAAGTAGTTTAAAGACACACAGGTAATTTCAATGACCAGAATAGAAAAGCAATTTTACAGGGTCCACCTTTTCCCTCATCCCAGTTCATGATGCCTTAGAGTCAATATAGGTATGCTTTTTTATCTGTACTTCCCCAGTTTGAGGCTTGAGACCAGATGAGCATGTACAGGATATGTCCAACAAGGACTTCTCCCTCATCCACAGACTCCTGCACACACTGCTGAACTGACCTCTCTACTCAGACATCCAAATGCCAACGGGCATTTCAAAGTTATCAAGTCAAAAATAAAGAAACTCCAATGTTCCTGTGATATTACAGCTGTAGGAGGTGGTACTTCCCATTGCATCGATTAGGTGTTTCCATTACTGTGACAAAATATCTGAAGTAATCAACTTGTAAAGAGAAAAGGTTTATTTTGACTCATGGTTTTAGTACATGGTCGGTTGGCCCTCTTGCATTTGGGCCTATGGTGAAGAAGTTCATCATGGCAAAAAGCATGTGGCAGAACAACCTGCTCACCTCATAGAGGCCAGGAAGCAGAGAGTAGAAGGGGATTGATTCTCACCATATCCTTTGAGGGCATGCCTTCTGAGACCCAAGACTTCCCAATAGGCCTCACCTATTAAAATTTTCACCACCTCCTAACAGTGTCAAGCCAGGAACCAAGCCTTTACACACAAGCTTTGGAAGACATGCTAGATCCAAACTATAGCAGCAGGTACTTCTGCCTCTTCCCTTTCTCATCTTTCACTTCCAAGGATAAGCACATCTCATCAAGTTCACCTTTGGAGTGATGGGCATCCAACTGCTTCTCAAGACATCCATTGCCACCTGTCTGGTCCTGAGGGTCCCCAAGCACCTTCACTAATGAATCAATGGTTTAACTACATTTAAAATTCATCCCAAATGATGACAGACACCCTCTCAAACTCTTGTAAAAACTCATGAAGACTGTGTCAACATCTTTATCTAATTGGATTAGGTAGAACTTCTAGAATAAAATGAGAAAATTTATTTTCTTAAAAACATGTGTTTTGCTCTTAAGATGAGGTTAAGTTGACATAGATATTCTTTTACTTAAAAAAGGTTGTTAGGAAAAAAATCCTAAATATTTATGTATTATTTCCTTTTGGAATTTATTTTGATAGTTAATTTGCTGTTATATCTGTTAGTGTGATTTTACTGCTTTTTTTCCTAGAACTATATTTTTAAAAATCATGTTGTGGTTTAGAATTATCCTAATAACATGAAATTTAGTGAGAAACTTCCACCTTTTGTGTGCTAATTTTAAGTAGAAAATATTATTTACTAAATCTCAAAAACTTCCAAAAAGTCACCACTAAAACTTTTCTGCAACTAAATTATTCAACAAGCATTTCAATTTTTATATGCATTTTAGACCATTCCATTTTTCTATTTCTCCTTTTGAGACACTTTCAGTAAACCCAGGAAATAGTCCACTTAATTGAAGTTTTAATATTTTATAAATAAAAAGTTACATTTATATAAAACTTCTCTTACAATTTTAAATTCGGCTCTATAACTAGTATATCTTCCTTATTTTTTCCAATTCTACAAATTGATGCCTTTAATCTTTTATTTTATTTAGCTTATAAGAAGCCTTTATTTATTGGTTTGGTCAAGGTATTCACTTTTGTGCTTCGTATTTTATTATTTTTACATGTGTTCATATTAGCTACTAATCTCTAAATTACTTTTGTTTTACTCTCCTTTGGAACACTAAATTGATTTATGTTTGTCCTTGTTTAGAAGTGAAAATATTTAAGGCAGTGTATTAAAATGAGTGGAGTTTGTGCTAGAAATCACACGGATGTCCACGCAGCTGGGCCCAAAACTCTGGTTTCCCCAACACTCACTCACTGCCTGTCTTCACCCCCTTCTTCCTTCCTTCCTGCAATGGTGGACAGCAGCTCCCCACGGAGCAGCTGGGACCCGTCCTCCTTCCCAGACCCCGTGGGACTAGTCCCAGCACTGTGACTTCAAATGCCGCCCCAGGAGCCCTTTCCTCTCCTTGCCTGGGTACTGTGCACTGAATCTGGTGCTCAGAGTTCTCAGAGGGGCCACACTCCCCTCACTTGGGAGCTTTCTCCTAACTTGGTTGTCCCCACATCTACTGGTGTCCATCCTCTGCAGGATGGGAATGTTTTCCCATCAGCAGGCTTACAAGGGATTGCCCTCCACTGCCTTCTGTTCTTTGATGTCAAATCCAAGGTCAGCGTGGCTTTTGCTTCTTTGTTGAATATTTATTTTCATTTTTCCAGAAATTCAAATATTTCCTAATGTATGTCTATGAATTAGCTTCTTTTCATGGATCTTAACTGATACTTGATGAGACACTTACATGTTTCAATTAGAACTTTAAAAAGAAATTCATTCAACCTGTTTGACCTGTTCTGATGTCTCCTTTAGGAGGTGCCACTGCAGGAGAGATCTCATGTTCCTTTCTCCTTCTCTGTTAATTTTTCCCCTTTTATTTTTCCATCTTGTACCCTTCCCACAGCCCTGGAAGAACACAAATAAGCTACTGTCTTCACCAATCCTATGTATGCAGCTAGTGTTGCCCACTGTATACTTCAAACACTGAAAAATATTATTTTAATTTTGCCATGGACTTTCCTAGTCTTCCTGCTATTTTAAGCCTAATTCCACAGATATATAATTCCTTTTAATGTTTATTTTGAGAGTACAATCATATTTTTATAAGAATTTCTTCTATTTTTTAATAACTGGAAGCTATTTTACCCAGCAGATAATTATGGTTATGATTATGATTAAGATTATTATTGTACTGGGGATTGAGCCCACTAGTGCTCTATCACTGAGCTACCTCACTGGCCCATTTTATTTTTATTTTTATTCTTTTAGCAGTGCTGGAGATCGGCAAGGCCTTGCACACGCTAAGCAAGTGCTCTACCACTGAGCTACATCCCCAGCCCCCTTTTTATTTTTATTTTTATATTTTTTTATTTTGAGAAAGGGTCTTGCTACTAACATACCCAGGCTGGCCTTGAATTTGTGATTCTCCTACCTCATCCTCTGCAGTTCCTGGGATTACAGGCATGAACCACCACACCTAGTGCTGTTTATTAAGTTCTGAGTCCACAGAGCAGCTTTGTAGCTGGTCCCCACTGGCCTTCTCAGCTTGCCTCTTCTGGCCACTGCTCTGGAAGGGCCTCTCCCTGGGCGTGGTTTCTCTGGTCAGGTTCAAGTCCCCTAAAGTTCCTTTCTCTTCTCTTCCTCAAGGTCATGTCTGCTTCTAGATCTGACTGCTCTCCCAGCTTCCCTCCTCATTTCCCCTTAAAGTTGTGTCTCTTTGGATGGCTACCTTCAGATCCTGCTTTGGTTTCTCCATCTCTGAGGTCCCTAGTAAGCACTACTAGGGACAATTAATCCCAGTGACAAGTAGAAAGGGGACAGGGGAGGGGAAAACCAGCAACTGTGGAAGGCTGTTGAGGGAAAGGCTTCCAGTCTCTGAGTAGATTTTTGCCTTAGAAAGTTGAAGGGACAGGAAAATTCAGACCACCAAATTTTAAAAAATAATAATAAAAAAGGTGTAGTTGAAGTTAATAAAGTATAAATTGTCATAATTTTAGCTATTGCTAAAGAAGAGAAGCAAATTCCTTTTAATAATTGTTTTCTGTGCTTTTCTTGTGTGGCTTTGGGTTGTACCTTGGTCTCTTCTGTGCAAATCTGCAGATGGGGAAGCTAAAAGTTTGCAAGGAATCCAACACAATGTTAGTCTCTCCCTCTTTCTCTTTTTCTCCTGTCTCTGTCTCTCCTTTCTCCTTCTCTTTATAAAGACAATCTGAAATTATGGAATGTATGTGGAGAAAGAAGCAAAGACACTTTTGAAGATAGCAAATGGTATATTGATGTGAATCCTGGTATGTTTTTCTCTTCTGCTAATCTGCTTGTTGTTGCCATGACATATGTGCCAAAATTATGTGGATGAGAGGGGGCAGGCTTAGCATAGCAAGGAGAAATATTGAGGAATTGATATTAATCATTGCAAAATCTGGACAACTTTCATGTAAGGGGTTATTTCTATTAGTTTTGTTTTCTGTTAAATTAATACAAAAAAAGAATGAATATTGATCATACAATTTGTTCCCAAGTTTCATGACTCATGTAAATCTATTCTTTTTTCAATATTATTTTTTATTTTTACAGACTGCATTTTGATTCATTGTACACAAATGGGATACAACTTTTCGTTTCTATGGTTGTACATGATGTAGATCCACACCATTCGTGCAATCATACATATACATAAGACAATGATGTCTTTCATTCATCTTTCATACCCCCACCACCTCCCCCTCTCATTTTCCTCTACATAATACAAAGTTCCTCCATTCTTCTCTTACCCGCTACCTGCATTATGTATCATCATCTATTTGTCAGGGAAAATATTTGGTCTTTGGTTTTTTGGGATTGGCTTATTTCACTTAGCTTGATATTCTCCAATTCCATCCATTTACCTGCAAATGCCATAATTTTATTCTTCCTTATGGCTGAATAATATTCCACTGTGTATATATACCACAGCTTCTTTATTCATTCATCTGTTGAAGGGCATCTAGGTTGGTTCCACAATCTAGCTAATGTGAATTTAGCTGCTATAAACATTGATGTGGCTGCATCACTGTAGTATACTGATTTTAAGTCCTTTGGGTGTAAATTGAGGAGTGGGATAACTGGGTCAAAAGGTGGATCCAAGGCTTTTTCTCAGCAAAGGATACAATCAATAATGTGAAAAGAGAGCCTACACAGTGGGAGAAAATTTTTTCCACATGCACTTCAGATAGAGAACTAATTTCCAAAATCTATAAAGAACTTACAAAACTTTACACCAAAAATACAAAGAATCCAATCAATAAATTGGCCAAGGAACTGGACAGACACTTTACAGAAGATATACAGGCGATTAACAAATATATGAAAAAGTGTTCAACATCCCCAGCAATTAGAGGAATGCAAATTAAAACCACCCTAAGATTTCATCTTACTCCAATTAGACTGGCTATTATCAAGAACATAAGAAATAATAGGTGTTGGCATGGATGTGGGGAAAAAGGCACACTTGTACATTGTTGGTGGAGTTGCAAATTGGTGCAGTCATTCTGAAAAGCAGTGTGGGGATTCCTCAGAAAACTTGGAATGGACCCACCTTTTGATCCAGTTAAATCTATTCTTAACTATTTATATTCAATGTTTGAAATAATTTCTAAAACACACACACACACACACACACACACACACAAAACAAAACTGTGTACAACCAGTAAGGAGGCACTTGGATGCTTATCTAAAAAGTTTTCTCTCAGGCTTATAAAATGAAGTGAAAAACAATTTATTTTCATGATAAATTTAAACATAGAAAAGGAAAAACTTACTCAACCAATTGGAGATTGAGTATACTAAGTAGTAGAGATTTTTATTTTGTTAGTAGAGATTGAGTATACTTATTAGTAGAAATTTTTATATTTTGAAGTATTTGTTCCTCCTTTATACATATTCAACTTTGGAAATATATCTGTTTAATAGTGTGAGAATAAATGATCAATTATTGAAGGAAACATTTTCACCATGTGAAAAAATGATTTCAATAAATATTTATCAAAGAGCATCTTCCTTCAAATGCCAGTTGTAGTTATTCTACTAGTAATCTATCCAAATCAAAGACTTTCAGGGGAAATGAATATATTCTGAAATAATATCATGGTGGATTGAGATGAGCAAGGCATGAGAGGTAGGAAAATAAGAGTCTTGAAGAAATTATAGACATGTTTTGTGGGTCTAAGAATACAGATCTTGGGGCTTCTCATTATTTCCCAAAAGGACCCAAACAACTAAGGCCATGGCAGAGGAGGTTAAAGGAAGTTTTCCTGTGCTGGTGAAGGTGGAGTAGGCCCAAGTTATAAGCCCTATCTAGCTCTTTTTCTTTCTTTTTAAAATATTTTCCACTAAGTCATTCTTATTCTAAACTTCCAGGTACCTTGGACATCATTTCACACTTTCCTTTTGTGTTTTCTGAATCCCATCAGCTGTATTGTCTGTCAGATGTGTGGAATAGCTAGGCAGGCAGTTCCCCAGAGTGATCAACTGGCTGGTTAAGTAAATGGAACAGACCAATTGGGAAGTGGGGGTCAAAGTTCCTGAGATGGACTCTCCAGCTCCCCTGGGGCTCATTCAGCTCCAGGGCATAGCAACTCCCACAGTTTGAAGATAGCTGAATAGAAGTAAAACCAAACCTGGATCCCCTTGGGTGGAAAAAATTACAACCAAGAACTGGGTACTTAGAGCCAGATTATGGACCACAGAGGATGAAAGGAGGAACAAAAGAAAGAAAGAAAAGTGAAACACCTGAATAGATCAATTGTTATAAAAAGATGAGTGAAAAGTCTACGCCTCAAGAAAATTCAGACACTCAGATAAATGGGCAATGGGATTTAGTACACAGGAGTCACCCCTCATCCACAGGTAACACATTTCAAGACACCCAGTGTATACCTGAAATCATGATGGTACCAAACCCAGATGAGGTATGTTTTGTTCCTATACATAAAATAGGTAACAAAAAACAATGAACAAAAATAGTTATAAATAAACAATTATAATGATACAATGTAATAAAATGGCCAGCATTACTGCTCTTGCACTTTGGACCCACTATTAAGTAAAACAGGGGTTACTTGATAGTTAAAAAAAAAAAACCAAAAACTTAAAAGAAACTTTCTAACTTGAAAGTTACGAAAAAAGAGATAGAGGTAGAGAAGGCTAACACTATGATACCATGATACCAAACTGATGACCAAGATTGTTATAAGTGACTTACAGGTGGGTAGCATATACAGCATGGACTCACAGGACAAAGGAAGATTCACACTGCAAGGGGATAGAGTAGGAGGGCATGAGATTTCACCATGCTACTCAGGATGGCATGGCTTTAAATTCAATTTATTTATAAGAAAATTTTAAAACTCAGTTGACATTCTAGGTAACTAAACCTGTGGTAAGTGAAACCATGGATAAGGAGGGAACTATTATAACCTTAATCTTAGAGTTATTTATTTATTTATTTTGCAATGCTGGAATTTGAACCCAGTAATAAAATGAAGTGAGATAAACTTTAATACCAAAACCTAAAAGAGATTATAACACAAAAGGAATCCAAATTCATCTATGAAGACAGACATAAAATTTAAAAGGAAAATATGAATATGGATAATTTAGCATTGTATAAAAAAATGGCATGTGGAGAAATGCAAGTGTGGTTCAGTATTAAGAAATTTATGGGTATGTTTTGTGTCAATACATATGAAAGAAAAACCATTACAATACCAAAAAGATAAAAACAGCCTTTGATAAAATTTACCAAATACTGTTAACAAAATATTATAAAGGCAGAAAAATGTTTAAATAAAAAAAAAAAACTGCTGGGGCTGGGATTGTGACTCAGTGATACAGCGCTCGCCTAGCACATTTGAGGCACTGGGTTCGATTCTCAGCACCACATAAAAATAAATGAATAAAATAAAGGTCCATCAATATTTACATTTTAAAAAAACTGCTTATCAAAATCTAAAGAGTTATTATTCTAAATGATGAGACACTAAAACCACTTGAATTGAAATAGAGAAATAGAAAATGATGCCCCCTCTCACCAGTGTTTTCTTTAAACTTGCAGCCTACAGAAAGTGATAACAGAAGAATGAAATTGTTTCAATTAACACTGGGAAACCAGTGTTATGCCCAGAAAACCAAACCACTTTCTGAGGTTTGAAAATAAATTATACAGAAAAGGAAATGAGAAAACTATTCACTGAAAATAATGGTTGTATCTGAAATTCTAAAAATAAAATTAAGAAAGATAGCAAAAGACCTACATTAAAAAATAACTATTGAAAAAAAATAAAAGAACTGAGTAGAAAGATAAATTGTATATCATGATGTGATTTTCACAAAAACTACAGTCCAGTGCCTTAAAGTTTGGGGCCAGGCAGAGTTTTCCATAATGCAACTAGCTTTGGTTCAGGACCAAGAATTGCTGCAGTCCTATTTAATACCCACAGTTAAATACAAGTGAACAGGACCAGTTGGGACCCAAACTCATCTAGACCAGGTGATTCCGCTTGCTGTACATACAAGCTGGTATATGCACATGTAACCCTAACCCTAACCCTAACCTAACCCTGCTCTGCTAAGATAATGTCATCTTTTTGTTTGTTTATTTGTTATACAACACTGGGGATTAAACCTGGAGTGCTCTATCATTGAGCTACTTCCCTCCTTTTATTTTGAGATGGGATCTTACTAAGTTTCCCAGGCTGACCTTGAACTTGCCATCCTCCTGCCTTAGTCTCCTGGGTAGTTGGCATTACAGGTATCTGCTGCCACACTTGACTTGATAGTTTAGTCTCACATTATTCCTACAAACTCTTGCAAATGAATATCTAGCAAATTTTTTTTAAAAAATTAATTAACGTGAGATCTGACAATAAGAAGAAGGAGCAAATAAAACAATTGATTCACATTCTGGAATTATTTGACACAGAATTTAAATTAAATTTACGCACTATACTCATGAAGATAAAAGATGAAATCTTTAGGCAAAGAAACTGGAGACTATAAAGGAAGACTTATGAAAATATCCAGAATGAAGTACAAAGTGACGAAAGATTAGAAAATAAGAAGAGCGTGTAATAGACATAAAGGATGTGGCAACAAGATCAAACCCAAGGGTTGGTAAACCTTTCTGAAAAGGGACAAAGAGTAAATATTGTAGGCTTTTGGACCCTTAGGAAAACTCAGATCTGCCATGGTTGAAAGAAAGCAGCCATGCACAAAACAAAATTAGGAAGGGCAACTGTGTTCCAACAAAACTTTATTTAAAGGGCTGGGATGGAGCTCAGTTAGTAAAGCATTTGCCTAGCATATGTGACTCTGGTTTGATCCCCAGAACTGCAAAAGAAAAAAAGAAAATTACAAAATCAGGCCACTGTTTTGATTTAGCCAGTGAGACATAGTTGCTGGTTCCTGATCTAACTTTTGAGAAATTAAGTGCAATACCATCAGTAAAAGAAAAAACTGGTTACAGTTACAGATAATTTTCTTTTTTAAGATTCCGGCAGAGAATTTATGAAAGACAATAAGCTACAGATAAAACAAGGCTTAGAAAAACCAAGAGGAAAAATTTTAAAATAATAACAATGTGCAGCTTGGAGTACCATTATCAAACTGCTGAAGAAGAAGAAGAACAAAGATAAAATGTTAATGTCAGAGAAAAAAAAAAGTTAAGTTACCTCCAAAGGATCCACTGATAACAGATAGCTCAACTCTAAGAGAGTTAAGTATCTTCAGATATGTGAAAGAAAATAGTCACACTAGAGAAACAGCAAAAATAACTTCTAAGAGGCAGGAGAAATATAGGTTCAAATGAACAAGTGCTGAAAAAATTCATCACCCTCAAGACTTTACTAAAAGAGGGTAATCTTGAGGCAGAAAAAAAAAGTATCCCAAAAGGAGCTTGGAGAGGTGCAGCAGCAGCTCCTAAATATGTGAGCAGATCTTGGTTACTGATTTCAGCAATGATGACATTAGCACAGTGCTGTGTACTTGGAAGCAGAGTGAGCAGAAGCCCTTGTGTTGTCCAGGCAGTGGGCAGAAGCATGGGTGGACATCAACAGTGGGATGTCAGGGGGACACTGAAACACCATGGTCCATCACTAATAAATGTCATTATCTTTTGAGCTAATGGAAGGGGGAAGCTGAATAAAATACTCTTAATCATCAAAACATCTCAAGAAAAGAGTGGACCCCTAACCCTAATGTGAAGGACATAGGATACTGAACCCAACAATAGAACATAATTCTTCAAATGCACCCAGGATGTCTAGTCCAAATTCAAGGACAGGGAAATCAGTTGGCCACAGCTGGTTCCTACTGCAGGGTGAGGAAATGAGGGCGGAGTCTTTGATAAGTGCTATCCATTCCAAATAAAAATGAAGCCTCAAAGGCAGCTGACACCTAAAGAGTGACAATGACTCTCCTGGGTGTGAAATTAGGAGTAGTTATGAAAGGCCATAATCCCCTCTCTGCCTTCTACCACCTTCCTCAGGTAAATCACAGCTATTACACATCCATGAATCTGGGTTTCAGTAATGGGAAATGATCATAAAGATAGAAGGCAAAGGATGGCTAGGTGAACAGTGACTGCTGAATATTTCTGAGCACTGACTACATGCCAGGGAAGAGGTGTGTGTCTTGCAATGTTTCTTCTCATTTGACTCTTGCAACACCACAGTGGTGGATGCAGGGGGCACCATCTTTTCTCCCCATCCCTCTAGGTGTCAGCGCTAATTCTGGAAGAGATTGACAATTAAGTAGAAAGCTCTGCACCTCCAGACTCTCCTGAGGAATCAATGTGGCTAAATGTATTTGAACCTTGAAGACCTGTCAACAGAAATTGGGCAAAGCCACAATATTGTGAGCACATCAAAAAGATCACACCGATAAATTTAGACTTTGTGTTTTAAGTTGTCTTGGCAGGTTGTGTCACATTCTTTAGACATGAAGGCTGAGCAAATAAAGCAACTCTACAACTGTAATTACAAGAATCGCTTCCAAGCTCATTAAGCCATATTTATTCATACCAAATAAAACTGTGTTGACAGGTAATGATTGAATACAGATACAGGCTGTCAGGAAAAAGGGAGGAGGAAGGAAGGTCTTAAAATAGGATAAAATGCCAGGCCTCCTGAAAAGCAACGAGGAGCCTCTTTCTTGATCTCTTTCCAAAGACTGCTCTCAGATAAAACTCATGGAGTTGCTCCAACTAGGTATTTAATTGAAGTACTACATTAAATATGAATTATGTCAAAAGCACTTCCCTGAACACCATTTGAGAATAATATTTATATCTGAGTTTGTGGACTTAAAACAGCTTTCAAATATTGTTAATTATTTTCTGAACTGAGACAGGTACTGTTTTCTCAACTATTGATGTGGAAACTGAGGCTCATAGATATGAAGTGACTTTGGCAAAACTTGTCAGCCACAAAGTGGCAGGCAGAAAGATGAAAAGGCTTATTTATTTTCTTTTAAAGCAATCATAAATACTTCTCATAAAGAAAAAGTTGCCAATATTTTCACATTATCTTGGACAATACATTTCAGTATCTTATTCTTCATAGGGACCTGACTTCCTCATGTGACTCAAAGGACAGGTCCTTAGAAGTTCTTACGGAGCCCAGAGAACTTCCACATAAGTCCTGATTACAAATTGCATTCTTAGGAGAAGCATCTAGAAATACAATCCCTAAGCCAAAACAAATTCTGAACATTTTAAATACTTGACACACATTGCCAAGTGGTTTTCCAGAAATATAAAGATTCACATTCCTAGTACAGAAAAAGTGTCAGCAAAATCCAGTACTGATTTCCTCTATTCATTCTTTCAGAGACTACTCATTGAGCATCCACAATTGGTAAGATACTGTATAGATGCCAAGGACACATTGGAGCATGATTTTGCTCCTCATGGAGCTGGGGAGACAGATGCTAAGAAGAATAACACGAATACTAATAATAAATAGCTGCTTTTTGCTGTACTTACTATGTTTAGGCATTGTTTTAAGGACTAAAAATACATATTCAGCAATATAATTATCATATGATCCTATCAAATACTATCACATATTTAGCATCCTTAATACAAAGATCTGAAACCCAAAATGTTCTAAAATCCAAAACTTTCTGAGCAATGCCATAAATTACAAGTGGAAAACTCCACACTACAAATTTTTTATTTTATGCATAAAATTTTTAAAAATACTATATAAAATTACATTCAGACTCTGTGTGCAAGTGAAACATAAAAAGAATTTTGTGTTTAGGCTTAGGTCTCATTCCTAAGAGATCTCATTTTGTATATGCAAACATTCCAAATTCTGAAAATACAAAATCTGAAACACTCCTAAGCATTTCAGATAAGGGATACTCAATCTGTAATTGCTGTCATTGCACAGAGCAGGAACATGAGAGCCAGGGAGGTGAAGTGGTCAGCCAGCGGGGGCACCCTGTGCCTCTTGTCACTAGTGGAATAATCATGCAAATGAATGCTAAGCCACTGGCCAGAGACAATGGCTTTCCTTGCATGCCTCTATCTTAGCACAGGGACCACTCCTTGTGAAGCGACCTGGATCCAAATGATATTTACTTCTATCCTATTATTTATGTAGGAAGCTCTTCTTTTTTATCTGCAGAAACAATATCATAAATAGTTATCAGTCCTGTTTTGAAATTTGGTTTTACCGAGATTAACTGGTTTTGAAATCATATTATAATGATAAAACTACTTCAACTCCATTTCTGTACAATTATAAATGTATTTCCTTGGGAAATTGTTAATTTGAGGAATTCATCACCCCCCTACAAAGAGAGACAGCCCAGGGCAGCTCTGATGTTTCCTGTCCATTCAGAATTAGGAAGAGCAGGAAACTTCAGGAGAAGTTGGAAAAGGATGGACTGACCGGACAGGAGATGGCGTCTCTCACCTTGCAGGGGTTATAACTAGTGAGACCTAACTTGTAGCAAGTCAATGTCACCTTGCCATTTTTACAGTGAGTTTATAAGTTCCAGAAAAGGAAAAAGATAAAGGGAAATAAAAGGAAGGAAGGGGGCCAAATCCTGTCACCTAAGAACTGTACTAGTTTCTAACAGATGTGTGGGTGTGTGTCTGTGTACATGTTTTTAGTTTTGCTTTTTAAGAATCTTGGCTACAGCACAGCAAGGGTGTGCTGCCCATCAACTCTTGCCCCATTCTTTCCTGTTTCCCAGGGAAAAGGTCTATCAAAATGTGCTGTGTCCACCACCATGCCTCCATTATGCACACACATACTCCAAAAAATATAATGCATTGGTTTCAGTTTGATTTTTATATTAAATGAATATATCACAATATACTAATATTGCTTGCTAAAGTTCTCCTGTTCCCACCAAAGCACATATTGGAATTTAATCCCCATCTTAAATCATTGTGATATGGGATCAAGAGGCAAATGGTTTAATCTACTCATGGTTTAATGAATTCATGGATTAGTGGGTTATCTTTCAAGTGGCTTTTTCTTAAAATTGAGCTCTCTCTGCCAGTTGCTCTGACTCATCATATGATACCCTTTGACATGCCATGACCTGGCAAAAAGGTCTTCTCCTGATGCCAAGCAGATGCTGAGCCATGCACTTGGAGCTCCAGAACTGTGAGCTAAATAAACCTGTTTGCTTTATAAATCACCCACTCTGTGGTATTCAGTAATAGTAATAGAGAATGGACTAGAACACTATTGTATCTTGTTCTTTTTAAATTTTTCTTACTTGTTTATGTCTTCTGACATTTCTCCATGTTGATAAAAATACAATGGTGTATAGCAGTACAGTATATGAATGGATCATAATGAAATTATTCATTCTTCTCTTGATAGCCACTATTTAGGCTGTTTTTAACTTTGATAAGGTTATTAAAAACAATGATTTAACAAACACACCTGCTCCAATTTCCTTGTACAAAATCCATGAGGACTTTTCTACCCAGAAGCAAAAATTCATAATTACTGCAAATTGTCTGCCTGTACACATTTAGAGTTTTTAAATCTATGGTCGAATTTTTTTTCCAAAGTAATTCATGCTCATGGCAGCTGTGTGTAACGTGGTTTCCCCCACCTCACCCCACCTGACAGTTGTGCAACTGAGTGTTGCTGCAACCCCACCCCCAACAAATTCCTGTGGATATCTAACTCCCAAGTGATGGGATTAGAGGGGAGGTACCTTTTGGAAGTGATTAGGTCAAGAGGTAGAGCCATCCTGATGGCGTTAGTGCCTCTGATATAGGCCTGGGGAGCTCATTTCCCCCCACCACAAGGTGGACACAGGAAGAAGAACCAGGGAGTGGGACTTCACCAGACCTCACATGGGCCAGAGCCTCCATCTTGGACTTCCATCCTCCAGAATTTTAAGAAATAAATTATTGTTGTTTATAATTCACCCCATTTATGATACCTTGCTATAGGAACCTGAGGAGACCAAGACAAGTTCTTACTCTCTCAAACTTTTTTTTTCAAAAGAATGGGTCGGAATTGGCTATCTTCAGTAGTTTTAAACAACGACTAAGGTTGAATGAACATTTTTTTCATATAATTCTTTCATCAGTATTCCCGGTTCAATTTTTACATCTCAAATAGTGTTTTCTTATTAATCTACAATTTTATTTATTTGATTATCAAATTTTATCTTCATGGTTTTTATTGTATCTTATTGTAGAAATATGTTATATGGTAATTTTTCCTCTATATTTTATATTTTCTTTTCTATCTTAAAGAAATTTTCACTCCATAAGCCATAGATTCTTATAAATTCAATTACTTATTTTTCACATTCAGAGTTCTAAACCACCTGAGATGTATTTTTGCTTATACTGTGATGCAGAGATCTAATTTAATTTGTTTCCATATGGAAACCCAATTTTCTTGGTATTATTTATTGAATAATACCAGTGAGGATTAGGCTTGTCTGCAAAAAACAGGTTTAAACTGAATTTTCTTTCATGTCACAAAGTCAGCAGGCAGCAGCTCAGGCCTGGCACAGCACTTGCATGCTCATCAGAGGCTCAATTTTTTCTGAATTTCTGTCCCCCACGTCTGGTGGCTCTTTCCTTGGGTTCACCTCATGTGCCTAGGCAGCAGCAGAAGGGCCAACCAACACAACACATTTTCAGAAGGGAAGCCAAGGCTGGTTCTTCCCATTCATAAACTTGGGATGTGCA
The DNA here is from genome assembly GCA_020662805.1 of Glaucomys volans. NCBI lineage: Eukaryota > Metazoa > Chordata > Mammalia > Rodentia > Sciuridae > Glaucomys > Glaucomys volans. Next base: position 349,966 of record JAJEJO010000661.1, read on the forward strand.
TGGATCTAGAGTACCCTTTTTTCATTTTTAAGTGAAACAGTGTGGACTTATTTCATATGGTTTTATATTAGTGTGGACATATTTGATAAGGTCTTATTGCTACTATTTGTAATGGCATATACATTTTTGAGGAAACAGATTTTGTTGAGGACATTTTAAAGGTATTTTGCTTAATCAGTAGTGTAAACTTTTAGATTCAATGTGACAAATGGTCTCTTTTGATTTATTTTTGTGATTCTTTATGTTTGTTTTGGACATGTTTCTTTGCATCTGTTTTTCTCCCCTTTCCTTCAATCTATGGTGATGATTTCTTGTACTCTCTTTAGTAATAGTCATTAAATGATCTGTGTATACTTCATTGATGGCTGCCCTTAACTATTTACATAGTTAAATAGTATTTCTTCAAAAAAGATAAGGTGCTGGGTGTGGTGGCACACCCGTAAGCCCAGCACTTGGGAGGCTGAGGCAGGAGGCTCACGAGTTCAAAGCCAGCCTCAGCAACTTAGCAAGGCCCTAAGCAATTCAGTGAGACCCTGTCTCTAAATAAAATACAAAATAGGGCTGGGGATGTGGCTCAGTGGTGGAGTGCCCCTGGATTCAACCCTCAGTACCAAAAAAACAAAAACAAAAAAAGATAAGTTATGGTACAAATAAAGATAAGTTATGGTACCTTAACTTTCCTCTGAACTTTCAAGTAATTGTTGGCAATTATTTTCCTAACAACATGATTCCAAACATACACAAAACCTACTTTCCCTCTATTATTATTTCTACATTAAAACCTACTAAATTTGCCATTGTGATTTCCTTTTTTCCTTTCATTTGCTTTTGGTTTAGGGTTCTGTGTCCCTCGGGTTCCTCTTGTCTCCTCAGCTTTCCCTTGCCTGCTGTATGCTGGAGATAATGGAGATTACAGATCTGTGAAGAGGGTCCTCAGGCTTTTGGCAGTTTGCCCTACTGATGTCCAGCTCAGATCAGAGGGAGCAAGGACAGAAAGGATAGGGTAGTGACTCTTTGTGCCAATTTTTTCTTCCACTGGAACACCAAGCACAACTTTTTCTGTTTCATAGTCTCCCTCCCTTCCCCTTTCTTTTCTGAGACAGAATTTTGCTGTGTTGCCTAGGCTGGTCTCCAATTTCCAGGCTCAAGTGATCCTGCCACCTGAGTATCCCCAATAGCTGGGACCTCAGGCACATGCCACTACGCCTGACTCCTACATTCTTTGCTGTGTTTTTTCTGTTTTTTTTTTTTTTTTTTTTTTTTTTTTTTTAGCGGGGGGTGGGACCCAGGAGTGTTAATTTTCTGGGCTTTTTTCCCAGTTTTTTTTTTTTTTTTTAATTTTGAGACAGAGTCTTGCTAAATTGCTGAGGCTGGCTTTGAACCTGTTATCCTGCTTTAGCCTCCACCATTATGTTCATTCTTTAAATGCATGTTACGCCTACTTTTTTTTAGTTTTGTTAGTTCTGTACCAATACATTATTTTTTTATTTGTTCTAATTAGTTATATATGAATGTAGAATATATTTATGCATTTGATAAACCATACATAAATAGAGTATAATTTCTCATTTTTCTGATTGGACATATTGTAGGATCACATCTGGCATGCAGTCATATATGTACATGAGGTGATAATGTCTGTTTCACTCTACTATCATTCCTTCCCCTATACCCTGTCCTGTCCCTTCACTTCCCTCTATCTAATCTACTCTATTCTTCCCTGGCACTCCCCCCTCTTATTGTGAACTAGAATCTGCATATCAGAGGAAACATTCAGCCTTTGTTTTTGGGAGATTGGCTTATTTTGCTTAGCATGATATCCTCCAACTCCATCCATTTACCAACAAATGGTAAATTTGCTGGTAATTTCAATCTTCTTTAAAGCTCAGTAATATTTCATCATATATATATATAAATGTATATGTGTGCATATATACACACATTATATATAATGTATATTTATATTACATATATGTTACATATATATGTAATATATAAATATATATATATTACATTTTCTGAACCATTAATCTCTAGGATATATAAAGAACTAAAAAACCTTGACATCAAAAAAATAAATATCCCAATCAATAAATGGGCTAAGGAACTGAACAGACAATTCACTAAAGAAAAATACAATCGATCAACAAATGTATAAAAAACGTTCAACATCTCTAGCAATTAGAGAAAACCAAATCAAAACTACTCCAAGATTTCATCTCACTCCAGTCAGAATGGCAATTATCAAGAATACAAGCAACAAATAAATGTTGGTGAGGATGTGGGGGAAAAGGTACACTCATACATTGCTGGTGGGAATGCAAATTGGTACAACCATTATGGAAAGCAGTATGGAGATTCCTCAGAAAATTTGGAAT